>BQNB010054387.1:0-39568 GCA_026074375.1 Tanacetum coccineum
ATACATTTTAGTACACACATATTTATGCACACATTTTTATACACGGTTTATACACACATTTTTATACTCATTTTTATACACATTTTTATACATGTTTTTATACATACATTTTTATATACACTTTTTATACATGATTTTATACACACATTTTTATACACATATTTTAATACACGGTTATATACACATGTTTTTATACACATGTTTTTATACACACCTTTTATACACACATTTTTAGACAAATTTTTATACACATATTTATATACTCATTTTTATACACACATTTTTATAACCACATTTTTATACACACACTTTTATACACACGATTTTATATACATGTTTTTATACACATTTTTATACACACATTTTATACACGGGTTTTTAGATAGATAGGTTACCAAACTATCAACTTTTGTTCGCCTAAGTTACTAAACTTTTTTTTTGTTCATTTGGGTTACTGGACTATCAAAACCGGTTAAATTTGGTATCGAACTATCGGTGACCGGTTGCTAGTGTTAATTCTCGGTTACATTGCCAGCGTGGCATTTGACTTTTGATACAAATAAGTTACTGAACTTTGCGAATTTGTTCACCTAAGTTACTAAACTTTGCGAACTTTTACACACGTTTTTATACACATTTTTATCTACACATTTTTATACACACATTTTTATAAACATGTTTTCATACACACATTTTTATACATGGTTTTATACACATCTTTTTATACACACATTCTTGTACACATTTTAATACACATATTCTTGAACACATTTTTATACACACAGTTTTATACACGGTTTTTGTACTAGAAGCATTGCAAAAACTACAAGGACCAAAGTGTAACTTATAGAAAGTTTAGGGGTTTATGTTGTAACATTAGAAGATAGTTAGTTAGAGTTTGTTTTTTCCCCGCTCATTTCTTGTATAAATACCCTGTACTATTCTTCATTTTCAGTTCAATGAAATCACTTTCACTGTGTGTTTTCCTCTCAATTCATCATTGTCAATAGTTTTATACACACATTTTTATAGACGGTTTTATAAACACATTTTTATACACACGTTTTTATACACACGTTTTTTATACACGTTTTTATAAGCACGGTTTTATAAACACGTTTTTATACACACGTTTTTATACACACATTTTTATACAAGATTTTATACACGCGTTTTTATATATACATTTTTATACACGATTTTATACATGTTTTTTATACTCCCAATTTTTATACACGGATTTATACATACGTTTTTTTTATACACACATTCATAAACACATATTGTAATTACACATTTTATAAAAACGTGTGGCAAATAAAAACGTATGTAATAATATATATATATATATAGTATATATATATATATATATATATATATATATATATATATATATATATAGGGATGAATTCTAGATAAAACCATATTTTGCTGGAAAACTCAGAAAACCAAACTGATGCACTAAAAAACCTAAACATATGCCCTAATTTTTTCGAGAAGAGTTGCCGCACAGTTAGGGCATCTGTTTAGTATTATGTTAGGCATCAGTTTTGAGTTTTCTAAGGTTTTTCACCGAGAATTAGGTTTTTCTCACGATCCCAATCCTATAAATATAAATATATAATATATATATTATATATAGTAGTATATATATATATATATATATGATATATATAATATATATATAATATATATATGTGGAGTGTGTGTGTGTGTGTGTGTGTGTGTAAAAACGTGTGGCATAAAACAGTAAAAAAATGGTGTGGTTATGGAAAAACGTGTAAAAAATGTATGTATAAAAACATGTATAAAAATGTGTGTATAAAAATGCATATAAAAACATGAATAAAAACGTGTATAAAAACATGTATTTTCTAGAGGTATTTTTAGATGAACAAAACAACAAACTTTAGTAACTTAAGCGAACAAATTCGCAAAGTTGAGTAACATACCGGTCAAATAACATGATACGTTTCTGAGTTGGATAACTGGGCCCACAAAAAGCTGACGTGGAGAAGGTCAAAATACAATATCCCAGTTGCCAGTATTCGAGTTAACCTAAATGAACACACCTTTATTGTTCGGTAACCTTAAACTTAAACTTTGATAGTCCAGTAACCTAAATGAACAAAAAAAAGTTTAGTAACTTAGACGAATAAAAATTGATAGTTTAGTAACCTATCTATCTAAAGATAAAAAACTTAAAGCAAACTTAAATCAATAGAACTAAATAAGCGAATAATAAGCAACAAAAATAATAAATAAATTAAACATAATAAAAGAAATAATAAAAAAAGATTAGAAGTTACAAAATATGACGACAAGTGATAAAAATAAGAAGACACAAATGTATATAAAATGAAGTTGCATCATAAAATGGTTAAGACACTAGAAGGGATAAAAAAAAATTACAAAGTAAATAAACAACTTTCATTCAAATAGCATCCAGCGGAAACAAATGAACAAGCAATATGATAAATAAAACTTTAAAATTTGTTGATAAAAAAAATGACGGTAGAAACATATAACAAGATAACATGTATTAATTGAGAAATACCAAAATACTAATATTAAAAAATGAAGTGAAAGCCACCGACCCCATAAATAAGGGTATGTTTAAAAAAAATGATTAGATGGTGAAAATTAATGCCAAGATAAATTATTGAAGATTTAATCAAGAATTACAAATATACACATTCACGGTGCAAAACGACGGCGTTTTGACACTGCTGCTACAGTAACGGGCTGCCCTATTTTGGGCCAGCCCAATTTTGGGTTTTTTTTTTTTTTTTTTTTTTTTTTTTTTTTTTTTTTTTTTTTTATTTTAAAGTAAGAGTTAAAAAAAAAATATTACAAAAGTCTGAATTATCAGATAAAAAAAATACCCGCGAAACATCTTCGATACCAATAACTTTAAATAACCATAAGGTTCACAAAGGTACAACCCATTATATTAAAAAAAAACCCATATAGCAAAAAAAATACAACACTTTAAACATGAGGCCCAACACATAAGCCATATAAAAAAAATTACTACGTCGTTTTGACTGCTGCTACAGTAACGGCTGCCTATTTTTGGGCCAAGCCAATTTTGGGTTTTTTTATTTTTTTTTTTTTTAAATTTGTAGTCAACAAAGTTAGGAGTTAAAAAAAAAATTACAAAAGTTCTGATTTATTCAGATAAAAAAAATACCCGCGAAACATCTTCGTATACTAATAACTTTAAAATAACCGATATGGTCACAAAGTATAACCCATATATTAAAAAAAACCCATCATCAAAAAAATACAACACTTTAAACATGAGACCCAACACATAAGCCATATAAAAAAAATTATACAAAAACGTAAATCGTTTTTGACTGTGGGGCCGTTTGCGACAGGTAACGGGCTCCCCGATTTTGGTTTTTTTTTTTTTTTTTTTTTAAAATTTGATGCTCAATGTATGGAGTTAAAAAATATATTACAAAAGTTTTCGGGATTATTCAAATAAAAAAAATGACCCGCCCGAAATATGTTCGATACTATACTTTTAAGAAGAACCGTTTATGGTCACAAAACGTACATACCCATTATAATTAAAAAAAAAAAACTCAGATAGCAAAAAAAAAAACACTTAAACATGAGGCCCAACACATAAAGACCATATAAATTTATTTTTTAGCAAATATACACATTTGGTCGACAAACACCTAAAATGTCGCATAAAATGTGCTCAAGTAAAAAAAATATTTTTTTTTTTTTTTTTTTTAAATTTGTATGCACAAAGTAGGAGTTAAAAAAAAATATTACAAAAGTTCTGATTTATTCAGATAAAAAAAATACCCGCGGAAACATCTTCGATACCTAATAACTTTAAAATAACCGATATGGTCACAAAGGTACAACCCATTATATTAAAAAAAAACCCATATAGCAAAAAAAATACAACACTTTAAACATGAGGCCCAACACATAAGCCATATAAAAAAAATTATTACAAAAACGCAATCGTTTTGACTGTGGGCCGTTTGCTACAGTAACGGGCTCCCCGATTTTGGTTTTTTTTTTTTTTTTTTTTTAATTTGTATGCACAAAGTAGGAGTTAAAAAAAAATATTACAAAAGTTCCGATTTATTCAAATAAAAAAAATACCCGCGGAAATATGTTCGATACCTAATAACTTTAAAATAACCGTTATGGTCACAAACGTACAACCCATTATATTAAAAAAAAACTCATATAGCAAAAAAAAAAACACTTTAAACATGAGGCCCAACACATAAGCCATATAAATTTATTTTTTTACAAATATACACATTTGTCGACAAACTAGCCTAAAATTCGCATAAAATGTGGCTCAAAGTAAAAAAAAATACAAAACGGTCCCTCAACTTTTAACTATTTACGATTTTCTTACAAAAAAAATCCCGTAAAAAAATTAACAAAAAAAACACGTCAAGTTCTTATTGTTCACAATTTTTTTACATTCATCGGCCCACAAAAAAAGATATCGAACCGTCCAAAAAAAAAGAAAATATTCGGGAAAAAATTAACCCGTCCCAACGCAAAAAAAAATTTCCCGAATCGTAAAAAAAAAGGAAATATCCTGGAAAAAATTAGCCAAAAAAAAACCCCAAAAATAACCTAAAATCTGGCCCAAAGTAAAAAAAAAAAAAAATAGAAAACGGACCCTCACCTTTTAACTATTTACGATTTTCTTACACAAAAATTCCCGTAAAAAAATTTACAAAACCGTCCCAAAAAAAGAAAATATTCAGGAAAAAATTAGCCCGTCCCAACGCAAAAATTTTTTTGACCGAATCATACAAAAAAAGAAAATATTAAAAATTAGCTCCGCCATAACGCATAGCCCAAAAAAAACCCCCCGAAACGTAAAAAAAAAATTATTCGGGAAAAAATTAGCCCCGCCGCAACGCGCGGGTTCTTTTGCTTGTTTAGCACAAGATTAAACAAGGCCTAGTCCAAGAAAAGTCCATGACAAAGCAAAATTTGCATAGTTTTTGGCCTAAAAGCCCAAGTGACAAAATCGGATGGATATTTTGATAAAATTGGATGGATATTTTGAAAGCTTCATAAGTTTGACTCAAACAAGCAAAAGAACTCGCGCGTTGCGGCGGGGCTAATTTTTTCTCGAATAATTCTTTTTTACGTTTCAGGGTTTTTTTTGCGATGCGTTATGGCGGGGCTAATTTTTAATATTTTCCTTTTTTATATGATTCGGGGAAAAAAATTGCGTTGGGACGGGCTAGTTTTTTCACGAATATTTTCTTTTTTTGGGACGGTTTTGTAATTTTTTTTACGGGAATCTTTGTGTAAGAAAATCGTAAATAGTTAAAAGGTGAGGGTCCGTTTTGTATTTTTTTTACTTAGGGCCAGATTTTAGGCTATTTTTTGGTTGTTGTTTTTTTTGGCTAATTTTTTCTCAGATATTTCCTTTTTTTAACGATTTGGGAATTTTTTTTTGCGTTGGGACGGGTTAAATTTTTCTCGAATATTTTCTTTTTTTGGGACGGTTCGATATCTTTTTTTTTGGGCTGATGAATGTAAAAAAGTTGTGAACAATAAAAACTTGACGTGTTTTTTTTGTTAATTTTTTTACGGGATTTTTTTTGTAAGAAAATCGTAAATAGTTAAAAGTTGAGGGACCGTTTTGTATTTTTTTTACTTTGGGCCAGATTTTGGGCCACATTTTATGCGAATTTTAAGCTAGTTTGTCGACAAATGTGTATATTAGTAACAATTTTTTTTATATGCCTTATGTGTTGGGTGTCAAGTGTTTTTTTTGCTATATGGGTTTTTTTAATATAATGAGTTGTACGTTTGTGACCATATCGATTATTTTTAAGTTATTAGATATCGAAGATGTTTCCGCGGGTATTTTTTTTATCTGAATAAATCAGAACTTTTGTAATATTTTTTTTCCCTCCTACTTTGTGCATACAAAAATTATTTAAAAAAAAAAAAAAAAAAAAAAACTAAAATCGGGCTAGCCCAAAATGGGAGCCCGTTACTGTGGCACCTGGCCCACAGTCAAAACGACTGCGTATTAGTCGACAATTGTGTATATTGATAATTTGCTAGTGTTTTGATTAAACGGGACCCACCTTTTGCTCATATCCACTCGTCGGAGGCTATAAACAGGGACGAAACTTGAACGTTGTTGATGGAGAAGTCAACTTGAAAAGTATTTATTTTAGAGGGGCGGTATACACTATGATAAAAATTTTGTATTAAAAATGGCTAAAGATCATATATAAACGAGTATAAAATGTACATAGGGTTAAAAAATTTGAGAGGCCACAATTCTCCTTGGTCACTTCTAAGTTCGGTCCCTGACTATAAAAGCGGAGACACAACAATTAGTTTAAAATAATTTTTAAAATCATATTTTTATAAGATTAGTAGTTTTTACTTTATAAAAATATATGAAAACCACAAAAATATACTAGATTAGTTGATGGTGATTATGGAGCAATCAAGAAGATAGTTCTGGGTATTGAACTTGTAGATTGGGTATTATCAATGTTTGAAACCCGGTTCGACCTCGGGTCAAATTAAACCGGGTTTCGTATTTTCGAAACCCGATTAGACCCGTCGGGTTTGTAGTGACCCAGGTTAATTCGTTTCTCGAGACCCGGTCGAGTTTTGGTTTTTTTGTGTTTTTTACAAATAAAGCAAGTTAATTATATTTACTTGTGACGTAATTTTATATTTACATTATATATTTGTTAGTAAATGGTTTTTAGGCTTAATATAATATTCATGATTTATATTTATACATTTTTTTGTAACATTGCAAATATTATTTATTTATTTTTTTGTTGTGCAAGACCGGGTTGACCAGTGGTCGAACCGGTTGAACCGGTAACCCGGTGACTCGACCGGGTCGATTAGAGACCTAGTTTTCAAAACATTGGGTATTATGGTGTGATCTAGAGTTTGTAATTTCGCGATCGTCAACTTGGTGACTTCTAATCCTTTTTCATTTATCTTTTTAAAATGCTTAATTAAGAGTAGTTTTATTGATGTTTGTTTAGACGATGAATTCCTTTGGTTATATGATTGATATTGTTGCGTTTATGATTGTTAGGTTAGATAAAGCTTTGACCTTTATGAATTGAATTGCATAAGATTGCGTGATTTGAGATGGTTAGTTTTAAAGACCTTTAGGCTAGCTTTCTAATAATCATTAGGGTTAGATGAATGAGACCTCGGAGTTTAGCCATTTAAGATATTCAATCGTTGAATGCGTTATTTAGCTTGAAATTTAGCTTGCAGTTTTATGTTTTAGCATATAGTTATTAGGAGTCAGTTTTGAACAACTTCAGGTTGGTTTTTAAGTTAGCTATCGCGTCAGACAAAATGAGACCTCTGAGTTTGACCTTGTCATTTCCCGCTAAACATTAATTATTTAAATTGAAAGTAATCTTGTCTAAACTTGCCTCATCTTTTCCCTTGCATTAGATTTAGGTTTGCTTTAGGTTTTTATCCTTAGTTATATTAGTTTAGTTTCCATAAAAAAAAACCCAAAACCCCCATTTACTTAGCATTAAACAACACTTGATTGGCAGACCTCATTTCATCACTCCTTTAGAACGGCAACCCTAAAGATCTATACTTACCGATATACTTAGGTATATAGGTTCGTATCTTATCTTTCCATCTTTATAATAATTTTGGTGCCTTCAACTACATACATCATGCACATATTTGCAGGTTAATGAGGGTAACCGAGGTATTTATTTTAATGTATTTTATTAAATTATTTGTACATGTGTATAGATAGTTTTCTTTGGGATCAAGAATTCATCCTTTTTATAGATGTCATTTTGATGTAAGTAGTCTATTTAGTTTTGAATATTGTTTGATGTTGATTAGGTGCATTATGATAACGACATGGCAGGGTGGTCGAAAACCGGCAAATACGTAAGAAGTTATGGTTATTGTTAGGGGTTATTTATTGTGTATGCTTTGTTGTCTTAGTTAGTTAAAATTTAATGAAATTTGATGTAGTTTGGTTTTTGTGATTTACGGAAAACCTATATTTGTTTATACCACTGTTTGAAGAGCATATGTTTGCATGGTGTGGTGGACTTTATTTTGTGTATGTAGTTCAATTATTTTTTGTTGTTTTCAGTGCGATGTGCGGTTTCGTTTTCCTGTAAACTATGTTTACCTACCCTTAAATTGTTGGCGAACTTATGATTTGGATGTTGATGTTATAGATTATGTACTATCTTGGATTTCAAAATTGGTAGCCACCACTGAAAACAAATTGGTGTAGTCGGACTACAAATATTTGTAGGAAAACTTAACAACAACCAGGAGAGGAAAAGGGACGCTAGCCCAAATGAGCCATGCAAGTGTTGGTAATGTTTAGCCACTAATTAAATTCGAATTTACATCAGGATAAAAAAAATAGCTTAAAAATGAGATAAAAGTTAACATAACTAAAGATTAATATGAACACAATAATTTATTTTATACAGATATTAAAGAGTACAACTTCCAAAGTTAATACATGACTCTTCAGTTATCTAATCCCTTATATATTAGCTTTTTTTAAAACGTGTTTAGGCTTACAGAATCATTTTTTTACAGAGGCTTACATAATCAATATAGCAACTGCAAAGTTATTTTTTACAATCTCATATCTTTTGTTTTCTCAGGCCTATTGAAATATCATGATGAGTTCTTCAAAGAAAAGAGAAGGAACTGACACCCTCAATGAAAAGAACCATGCAATTGAAGCCAAGTACATTGCAACGTTTTGTTTTCATTTGAATCATTAAATGTTTTATCGACTGTCAAACTAACAATTTGTTTTCATGCAAGGAAACATCACACTAAAGATGAAAATGCGGATCTTACAAAACAACTATCAGAAGGAGTAGCAAGTAACGGGACATTAATATATTAGATATGTTTTTATTATATATGATAGCGCAAGTGGCAAGATTTTTGTTTTATGTAGATCACATACTGTATTTGCTTTTTGGGGGAGTTTTTAGAAATATAACACGGTTTTTAGAATTTTAGGTATATTTTAGTTTCAGTAGCTTTGACGTAGTGGACTGGTTTTATTTTGTTATTTAGATTATGATATGTGGTCGTAAGTATTGTGTTTACTTTATTCTGTTTCTTTAAATTTGGTAAATGTATGAGACCAAATGCGACTAGCTTTCTGGTAGAGATGTAAATTAAAACACTGGCATGTCAATTGAAGGGTCATGTGTTCGGATTTATGGATTTTCTACGGTTCTTATAATGTGATACGTGCCCGTGGTTAATTTACATTTTGTTTCTTTAAACATTGTCATATATTTTAAAGCTAACATGTGTTCATTATTGTTGATTTTATGGAATTGGATAATTTGCAAACTGTTTTTCATCGTATGAGTATGACTTTGCCACGAAGTCGCGTTTTCAGTGTCTTGTGAATTTTCTTGAAAAAAATGATTTTGATTTTGTCGTTAAGTGATGCATTAAGGCACATATATCATGTTTAATCTACTATATATTCCTTATGCTTGCCTTTTAATGTTACAACTTTGGCCTTACTAATTTGTAGTATTTTATTATTCCACTTATGCGATTTCATATACGGGATGCAGATGTTCAAGGAAACGGTCGTTCAGATGATTCATGGTATTATAACTATATGTCGTATATGAAGATCTAAAAAAAGAAACAAGAAAGAAAGGATAAAAAGGCACGCGAAAGCTGCCAAAAATCACTGGAAAAAAATGGCAGCAGTTGTGATATCCTAAGAACTTGAAAATGATGAAAATGAGTATCAGGTTACGACAACAGACGATATTGAAATTTTTTCTTACGATGATTTGTATTTGGCATACTCTTGTGAGGACTCGCCTATATTTCTTCTTTAAACTATATATGGATTATCTTGTGTTAAATCATGTCGCAATTACATACACCCGTACATTGTATACTCATTGCATTAATTTGATATCTATAAATGATTCAAGGATGTATTGATTATCGTATGACGCGTTTTGTGTAATATCTTTCAAAAAGGTTTTTGTGTGCCTATGTGAAGTATGTCAACGTATATTTGGTATATTCAAGAAGACATATGTATTGCATAAGTTTTTGAAAATATATATCAGACAAAAATAATTAGATATTATGCTCCGAAGCAACGCGCAACCGCCTAATACCTCGTTAATCGTATTATGCACCAATTTTGGATTTCACACATACTATAGTATCAACGAGAACTACAAACAATCCAAAGAAGATAATGATTGTAGGCCTAAGCACATGCGTAGCTGTTTCATTTTTTAGAGCGTGATATAACATCAAGTTATAAAAAACTTGATACATTAACCTATTATGTATTAGACGTGCAGAGGACGTCATTTTAACATTAATAGGGTCGTTTTCTTAGTGTCTTAATGTCGTTGGGTTTGTTGGGCCATTTTTTTTGGGTTGTGATTGGATTTTGTTGCCTGGTATTATTACAAACCAAGCACATGTATCCGAAAATGTGCTTAATACTCTTTTTTTGTGCTTCTAAGTTTATGCATTTTTCTCTCTCTCTCTCTAAATATACACACAGTAATTAGGAGTGGTGGTTATTTGATGGTTTCATGGTTTCAGATATTTAGGTACAAGTGCTTCTTTCAGATTTCTCTTTTCAAGTTTAGGGAGTAAATAACATTGCATTAGCAGTTGTTTCGTTGATGGTGTTTACATATTAAGGGTATTCTTCTTTGTTGTTTATTCGTGTAAGTGTGATTATGTTTTAAGCGTGTAACATTTTTGAAATGGTGTATTGCATGTGGTGTTTGGAAGTGCTTTCGTTTTTTAGCTGATTTGTTTAAGTTTATGCAGCTTGAATTGATGATTTGGGTTATTGTATTGCCAGTTGTATCATTGATCGTGGTTCTCATATTATGAGTTGATGTGTCGTTGTGCGTGGTATTATTTGTTATCAAGTTTTACTATTTATTTTATACCAACTATACCTAAAAACAACACTTTAACGGGCAGTGTACCCGGTCAAGATGTAGCTTCGTTGGTAAGTAGGGTTTCGATCACTAAGAGTGAGAGCGTTAATATCTAATCTATCAGTATTTTAGTTATCTAAGTTAAACCTAAAACTACGGCAAAAGGGGAGGTTTACAGCCCAAGAGACTAGCACAGTTTTAGGTATCTAACCTAAGGTTTTAATGGCAATTAACACACACAAGGCGATAGACAGAAGATAAAGATGCGGCGAAGCCTAATGTAAGGGAAAGTATTAACCATATTTATTCCAATTAAAAATCAGGTTTGTTTATTAGTGCAATGATTACTTATCTCGAGGCGGCAAATCATTCCTAGATTTAGGTGGTACTTCTTCCTAAAACCTGGACACACTAATTCTGTCACAATTAGACGCATCCGCATAAAGCATCCTTTTTACTGATTATAATTTATCTTAGGGATTAAAGTAATGGTGATCTTGTTAAACCCTAACTCATAGAGACTTTACTAACTTACTGCTTACGGTATTTTATATAAGTGGTAGTTTACTGTCCAAACTAAGCCAAGAGAATCAGAACGTTATTCGTTAGAATCATTCTAAGTCACCTGTTAGTCTAACTTGTTCACTAAACCAAAGGCATTGTCTGATATCTAGTTAAGCTACAAGCGATATCCTTAAACACGGATTTAGCAGGACTTTATTTGTGATCTTAATTCCACCTATATAAATTACTATGCGAGAACTATCCGATATCTAGTTAAGCCATAGGCGATATCCTTAGATACGGATTGAACGCATATTAAAGCACATAAACGAGTATCATGTGATAAACATAACCAATAACCAACGATAAATTAAGCGATCGAGATAAATAAACCAAACATTGAAATCTTCATAAATATGGCTAATACCTAAAGGTATTAGTCAATAACCATTGTGATGAATACAAACATAATAATCAAATCAAACAGGGTAAACTAACAGAGTTAAACAAATGATACCAAAGATCAAAAGATTATCAAAAGTATATGAATTACAAGGGTTTCCCTATGGATCGAAGAACGTTGTTGCACCTTCTTGGCTTCTTTTGTCTTCTGAAAATCAACCTTGGTGGTTAAAAGCATACTTTCCTCCCTAAAACTGAGTTTAGGGTCTTCTATTTATAGCATCTGGAAAAAGGTCGATACGGCGTATTGATTGGGGTCAATATGGCGTATCGGGGCTTTCTTGGAGTATGGACCACGTTTGATATCTTCCAGAATCTTCACATTCTATAACTTGAATACGGCGTATTGGTCTTCTCTAGATACGGCGTATAAAATCTTGTTCCTTCATGGTCTTTAGTGAAGTGCAGGCACAGATACCCCGTATCTTCCTTGATGGATACGGTGTATTGGTATGTCAGAATTAGATTTCTTTATATTTCTTTGTTTAACCTCCAGAATGCACGCCTTTTAGTCAGCTTTCACCACGTACTCCATAATTACTGCAATTCTCAAATACAAACGATTAAGTAACAATTCTTTGTAATAATTTCACAAAATGGGTCAATTACATAGGATAAATGATGTTATAAAGTGACGTTATTTGATGTCATCAAGTATCCCCCCACTTGAATCCTACTTGTCCTCAAGTAGCCTTTAGAAGTTTACAAAAATGTATCCCTAAGGATTTTTCCGTTTAAGCATTTATTCGATCTATTACAACTACACAACCAAACACCTCACGAAATAGGTAGATGAAAACACTCAAATCACTCAACTAATCTATGTGGTAACATGTAAATAATTCTCTTAATTGCTCAGTCGTAACGAGTATTCTATCATAAGCTTGGCAAGGATACACATCTCCACCACTAGAGTTAAGGAGTAACAAGTTTATAAAGGTAAAATGGATTTTTATTGTAAGGCTTAAGGTTGATCATTCTACAATCTTTCATCAAAAGTACCACACCAACAAGGCAGCTAAAGCACACATACATGGCTGTAACTACGGAATAGACATGTGTGTTCGATCACATCCTCATTCGAGTTTAACCAAGGGTTAGGATGAAGAATGATATAGGGTAGGGATCTTGTAACTTTCACCAATAGTAATAAACCAACAAGGTAGCTGAAGCATGCATACATGGCCGTAACGACATAATAGACATACATGTTCGATAACATCCTCATTCGCATAAAACCCATGGTTAATGATCAGGAAAAGGAAATAAATTGTTGTTAAATAAAAATTACGAAACAAATAGATTAAGTCTAAGATACAAGTTGCTAGACACTTTTTTCTCGACCGTTACCATGATAAAGACACAACTATTTACATACGTCTTGATCATAGATAAAAAATAACAACCAAAGTTGGCATTCCTGTAACGGTCAACTTCCCAATCATCCTAGACTTTACATACTTTACAAGACAAGTGGCGATATCTACCACTTTATACAAAACTTTACATCGTTGATTTATACGATGTATCAATGAATAATCGATCCTTCAAATAATTCCTTCGGTAATGTTCTTACGAAACGATTATCTTCAAACTTTCCTTCTCTTTTTTGTTGCGATTTTTCTAATTTTTTCAATTTTTTTTCATATAATAACTACAAAACTCGGTGTAATTTCACTATTTTCACGATCATAATAACTCCGGATAATTCTTTCGGTAATTCTTGATTCTTCAGACGTACCATTAATTGTGATGGTAGTAAAAATACATGAGTTTTGACTACTTTATACATTCCCATTTGCAATGTGCAAATTTCTTCCAACCATACCAAAGATAGAAAATGACACAAGACTCGGGAAATACATACTTTACACTTTAAGCAACTAGCAACTGTAAAATCAACTTTTTATAAATTTTCAGGCATAGACATATAACAGAGCATCTCACATAGGGAAAGTGTTTGTTTTTTAATTCAAACGAGTCACTCAGATAGGGTTTTATATTTGTGAAGTCATTTAATTGCACAGATATAATCTAGGTCGCTACCATATGCTCGGTACTCAGTCGCCATAAAATTGCCCATTGCGGCGTGACGCCTAGACAAAAATTCTCAAAGAGCAAAACGTATAACGATAGAGGTGAATAGCAGATACTTGATTCCATGTTCCAAAACTTTGCCTTATACTTCGAACTTTTATTATTTTTTCTTTTTTCTTTTTTTTTCTTCTTTTTTTATAATTTTTTTCATTCCAGATACTGCGATAACTAAGGCTGGCACAAAACTTCTTCTTCATCGAGCACATTTTTCTTGCTCTTGGGATACTTTGGGGATCTCAACACTAAAAACGAGTGCTGCAGATACATGATGTAGATAGGGATTTATTTTCAATCTATCATACGTCTTTGTCTATAAATTAACTTTCACTATGGGTCTAGAAATGATGACAAGCAACAGTTTGGGAGCTACTAAATTACGGGACTCCCACTCATATAAACTTATTACCATTACCATTTTTTAGAAAGGCGATAAATGACCTTACGTACACATCCGTTAATGACAGTAATTGACACATATGACTGCAATTCAACCCTAACGCGAACAAGTATAGGCAAAAAAATTATCTTGGGTATCAAAGATGGGTACCCGGATCCCATAAGTTCTAAATCCTTACAATTTAAGTGGGTTGATTTTGTGCTAGTAAAAATGTCAATCTAGTTGGATTTTCCTAACTAAGCGTATGCATTTTTTAAGTTTTGGGAAAAGTAATATATTAATTTATTATTTTTTTCAGAAAATATCAGTTGAAAAATTTACTAGCTTGCAGGGCAAACATGGAGGGGTATGATTAATTTTTCCTATTTGCAACCCCTCCACACTTAAGTTGAACATTGCCCTCAATGTGAGAACTGATAAATATAGAAAATAGGGAAAATTTAAGGGAAAACGGTACTTCCCGGGGTTCTTAAGTTCTTGGTTGAATTCTGAAGGATATGGCGCAAAACAAAATGCCAAGCATGTGTATTCTACCACATGTAACATAATACCTCAATTATATAAGTCTCCTAGTGTTAAAATCCAACCACAATCCAAGGCTCAACCTATTTTATCTTAATCTGCAACATAGACCAGCTACAAGAAAATCATTAATTACAAGAGCGACTTTCGTAGCACACGTTGCATTTAGCGATTGCACAAGCCTTTAAACCCCTCGGTGTCCCGAGTGGACGAGTTGTAGTCTCATGAGGGTTTCCAGCGAACACACCCACAAAGTTTGATAGATTTCTTTTTGGATACATAAATTGAGATACGCGACACATTGGCCGAATGCGTGACATATTTAAAGACTACAAAGTTTTTGTTATATATATATATATAAGTTTTTTTATATATATTTTTTATTTTTATTAGTATTATTTACTATCACTACTATTATTATTATTTTTATCATACTTAACTTGATTTAAGATACCTTGACAACACGGTTCAAGTGGGAGTGATCCACATTTAAACGTTGAGGGTATTAGGTCTTTGGTATATACTCACAGAATGGATATTCATTTGTTTTCACCACGTAGTTGCCCTTTTTTGATGTCTTAATAGGTTTATCTTCAACGATGATAGGAGGAAGTGTTTGAATTTTCAGAGAATCATCAGACTTTCCACTCCCGGTGAATATGACATTCACATGCTCGGTGTGAGCTTGAGGAGGAGGTAGGTCAGTCCTATTGGTTTGTTCTGAAGAGATGTTTTGAGACTTCGACCAATCATCTATTTTTCTTTCCATGTTTTTAATTTTAGTTTGGAAATTATTTTCTTTTTTCTTTATTTTTAAAATCATATCATTAACGTTGTTTTTAAACAATCATTTTGAAAACCATTTGACTCATCTAATATTGGGTGATTGATTTTGTCAATATTATGTTTAAGGCTGAGTTCTTGGTGACGGGTTTAGACTTTTTCTTAGTCAAAACATGGTGGTTTTACCATCGTCTTTGGCAAAAAGTTTCCAATGAACAGTTCTCATGCTATGGATACATCTTTTGAAATCTTCGAAGTCATTTCTCACATCATTGTTTAATTCTGTAAGTGATTTCTCGGAGTCATTACGATCATGATGGGATTGGTGAGAATGCGAATCATGAGAATTTTGGTTTTCATAACCTTCAGATTGGATGTAATTGGCTTCATGATGTTCATACATCGGAGTGTCATTGTTCATGTTGTTTTTAGAAGCGTTTCCATTTCTAAGCTCATTATATTTCTCACGCATATCTTGCAATTCTTCATTTAAGCTTATAATTTAAGAATCCATTTTTATAGTTAGAGCTTCCAATTTTCCCATTAATCGAGAATTATCATTATTACTTCCATCAGCGGAAGCAATAGATTTTTGATGATGTTTGTTTTTAGATTTAGTGGATCAATCAAGGTTGAAAAGGACTTTGTCCTCAAGAAGTTGAAAAGCTTGATTTGAACTTTTGTAGAGGAAGATTCCTCCGGCTGTTACGTTTAGGATTCCTTGAGTGGGTTTGTCTAGACCATGATAAAATAATTGAATAATAGCTCCTTTGGTCAGACCGTGCCCATGACATTTTTGAAGCATGCTCTTGAGTCGTAACCAAGCGTCGGTTAGAATTTCACATACGAGTTGAGAGAAACTTCTGATTTCAAATAAAAGATAGTTAAATAACAACGGTGGAAAGAATCTATTTATAAAAACTCTTCTCATTTGATCCCACGATGTGATAGACTCTTTATTAAGTTCGTTAAACCAGGTTTTAGCTTTATCACACAAGGAAAAAGGAAATTAAAAGCTTGACAGCTTCTCTTTGAGTTTCACCGTATTTGAACATGTCACTGATTGCAAGAAATTCACGTGCGGTCATGCCGGATCGGCAGCAGATAACCATCGGGTTATTTCCAGATTCATATTTAAGCGAGTACTGTTGATAACAAAGTTGTCATCAACATCGAGTTGAATAATTGCATAATTAGGTGTCGGTGCTACAGTCTTAGCACTCTCCCACATGGGTTGATCATCAGGATCGAGAATTATTTGTTTGGGTTTGACATCCTCTTTAGGTATATTTATAACGACAAAGTCATTAACGGATGAAATCGCTTGAGTTGAAGATAGAATTGATCGATTCCGTGACCTCTTCTGGTGGTTTTAATCTTATAAGTCCTTGTTTTTAAACTTTTATTAAATCTATATATTAGATTTACAAGTTGTTTTCCGTAAGATAGGGGATTTATACATACATTAAGCATTTTGCAAAAAGACATTTATATATATATATAATTAAGGCTAATAGGATAATATTCAAAATAAAATAAATTATTTTCATATATATATTTTTATTTTTTATAGATTTTTATATATATTAGATATATTTAGTTTTTATTATATATATAGAAAATAAGGATAAATAGATATAAGTTTTTTTCAGATAGATGGAGTGCGGTGTACTTTAGGAAAAGTGCGCCGGCTTTTTTGGAATTTTTATGTTTTTTTTTCAGAATTTTATGATAACTAGATATTTATAAGTACACATGGCATATAATCAGGATAATTACAATTTATAAAAAGATTATAGTACCTCTAAGACTACTGTTTACTTACTCTTATGCCGCTAACGCGCCCCTTTGTCAAATAGTAATCTTTCGATCGACTTCTGTTGGGTTGGTTGCTTGCTTCCAAAGCCCTAAGCAAGAGGTTTTGGTTTTGGTTTTTGAGATAAGATTTTGTTTGTGAAAATTTATAGAAAGTGCGGCGTACTTGGGTAAAGTACGGCGTACTTCCTGGGTTTTTAGGAAAACCGGCACACAAACAGGATGTGCGGTGTACTTCCTAAAGAAAAATGATTTTTGGTTTCTATTTTCTAGAAAATAGTATGGCAAGTTTGAAAATTTTGACATGCAAAATAGTAGACAACTTAACAAGAAACAAATTAGCACAAAAAAACAAGCAACAAACTATAATAACTTAAACACTTCCCTGGCAGCGACGCAAAAAACTTGATGTGTGTTTTCCAAGCTTTAAATTTATAATAACTAGAAATACCAATTTTGACTAAAACACAACATTCGAGCAAGTATACCCTATTTGAGTGTAATATAGTATTAGGTAAGACCAGGTCGTTCAATGGGAATTAAAGTTTTCACAGTTTGTAATTAAGGTGCTAAGGTTAATAAGATTGTCACGGATCAAATTAACCAAATCTTGCATATATCAGATATTATAAAGAAAGCAATAAAAGGATGATTCAAGCAAATGATTAAAGTATGTTTGTTTAGGCAATGATCACTAAGACAATGTAGTATTTAGGATAGTGTTTATAAGTTTAGAGAATAAAGATTTCATAAGTTACAAATCCTTTCGGCCTTTAAATATAACAAGTGATTATATCGATTAATAACAACAAATCATTTCAGCCTTTATAAGTTATTATAACCGATATATTTAGTGGAATGATAGAACACATGTATAAAGAAACCTTTTGGCCTATTTTCTTATATAAAATATATTTTACCAATTCAATAAACTCATATCCAAACACTCCGCCTTTAAATATAACAAGTGATTATATCGATTAATAACAACAAATCATTTCAGCCTTTATAAGTTATTATAACCGATATATTTAGTGGAATGATAGAACACATGTATAAAGAAACCTTTTGGCCTATTTTCTTATATAAAATATTTTACCATCAATAACTCTATATCCAAACACTCTGATATCCAAGATCACAACATGCTAAAAAATAAGATTAACTAGTCATAATCAAAGAAGTAATAAAACACATTATGAACTCAAACAATTCAATAATAATCATATTCAAAGGATAAACAAGATTATACCAAACTCCAAGAGCAAATGATGGTGATTTCACAAGAATTTCCCAAGAACACTTTATGATATTCAAAGTAAAACCCGGAAACTATGAACAATTCTGTCACAATTGCTTATAGATTCGAAATAACACTTCAATTACACTTCTT
Organism: Tanacetum coccineum; assembly: GCA_026074375.1. Taxonomy (NCBI): domain Eukaryota; kingdom Viridiplantae; phylum Streptophyta; class Magnoliopsida; order Asterales; family Asteraceae; genus Tanacetum; species Tanacetum coccineum. Next base: position 18,950 of record BQNB010054387.1, read on the forward strand.
TGATGGATCAAAATTTGGGTTTGTTGATGAACATCAAGCAAGACCATCCAAATTCCTTCAAGAACACCTCTAACTTTAATTCTAATGGTGGTGATGATGTTGTTATCAATGGTGGTTTGGATCAAAGGTTTTTCAAGCCTTTATCACCAAACACACCTATCCAAAGTAGTACACACGAGTTGGAGGTTTGTGTGTGAGAATATGTGAAATGAGAGAGCCAAGGAGGCTTTTTATAGGCTTTTCAGGGGCCAAAGTATGCCGCACAAACTTATTTGTGCGCCGCACTTCAGGAGTTAATGCACAGTTCATTTAATTGCCTTTAATTTTCTCACAGACTCAAAAGTGCGCCGCACTTTGGGTAAAACCGCCGCACTTTCTACTACTTCAGCACTTGGCCTTTTTCATGGTTGTAGATAATTGAATTCTCTTCGTGTGGCCGCTTAAACCAACTAAAACGGAGTTCGTATGACCGAGTTATGACCAAAACAGTGGATAGGTGTCGGGAAGCATTCAACTTTAGTTCTTTCTTCGTCTAAGCTTCAAGTCTTCGTGTTTTCTTTCGTTTTCTTCCATGACACATATAGTCGATTAAGTATCAAAAGTTTACTAGAAATGATAAATAAATACAAATAACACCGCCGAAAACATGTATAATTTAGGCGTTATCAAGGTGTTTCTTGGAGTAGGGACCACGTTTGATATCTTTCAAAATATTATATTTCCTTAGCTTGAATATGGCGTATTGGTCTTCCCTGGCGACGTATTGATCTCGTTTCCTTCATGGTCTTTTGTGAAGTGCAGGCACAGATACGCCGTATCTTCCTTAATAGATACGGAGTATTGGATGTCAGAACAGTAATCTTCAAATGTCTTCTTTTAAGCTCCAGAATGCGTGCCTTTTTGCTAATCTTCACCAAGTACTCCATAATTACTGGAAAATCTCAAATATAAACGATTAAGTAACAATTCTTTGCAATAATTATACAAAATGGGTTATTTACATGGGATAAATGATGCTATAAAATAGACGTTATTTGATGTCATCAAATATCCCCCCACTTGAATCCTACTTGTCTCATGTTAGACTTTAGAAGTTTTATAAAATCCTAAGGATTTTTCGTTATGATTTATTTTAATATTACAAGTAACAACCAAACACCTCACGAAATAGGTAGATGAAAACACTCAAATCACTCAACTAATCTATGTGGTAACATGTAACTAATTCGCTCAATTGCTAGGTCGTGATGAGTATTCTATCATAGGCTTGACAAGGATACACATCTCCACCACTAGAGCTAGAGTAACAAGGTTTTAAGGTATACTAGGTTTTTATAATAAGCTTTGGGTTGATATTCTACAATATTTCACAAAGAAGTACCACACCAATATGGAAGTTGAAGCACAACATACATGGCCGTAACGACGGAATAGACATGTGTGTTCGATCACATCCTCATTCGAGTTTAACCAAGGGTTAGGATGAAGAATGATATAGGGTAAGGATCTTCTAACTTTCACCAATAGTAATAAACCAACAAGGCAGCTGAATCATGCATACATGGCCATAATGACAGAATAAACATGCATGTTCGATCACATCCTCATTTGCGTAAAACCCATGGTTAATGATTAGGAACGGGAAATAAATTGTTGTTAAATAAAAATTATGAAACATATAGACTAAGTCCAAAACAAATAAGGCACAAGTTGCTAGACACTTTTTCCTGACCGTTACCATGAAATAGACACAACTATTTACAAACATCTGATCATAGATCAAAAACAACAACCTAAGTTGGCGTTCCCTTAACGGTCAACTTCCTAATCATCCCATACTTTACATACTTTACAAGGCAAGTGGCGATATCTTCCACTTTATACAAAACTTTACATCGTTGACTTATAAGACGTATCAACGAATAATCGATCCTTCATATAATTCCTTCAGTCTAAGCTTTTGCGAAATGATTATCTTTAAACTTTCCTCCTCTTTTTGTTATGATTTTTTTGATTTTTTTGGCATATACTAACTACGAAAGTCGGTGTAATTTTACCATCTTCACGATCATAATAACTTCGGATAATTCCTTTGATATTTCTTCATTCTTTAGGCGTACCAATAATTGTGTTGGTAGTAAAAATACATGAGTTTTGACTACTTTATACACTCCCATTTGCGATGTGCAAATTTCTTCCTAACCGTACCAAAGATAGAAATTAACACAAGACTCGAGAAATACATACTTTCCACTTTAAGCAACTAGCAACTGATAAATGAACTTAATCTAACAGGTTAAGCTAAGGTGTAAAGGTGTAACGAAACAAACAGTTGGTGTTATTCCTAAAGGATTGGCTCTATTGGTTTTTCTAGGGGTATCTTACTCTTAAGATGAGAGTAAACAAAGGGTTTATACGGGGATTTAACTAACCAGTGTAGTTAGTTAATAAAACAACATATAAAGGCTTTTTGGGTGTAATCCTAGAAATTTACCAATTTAAACAAGTTACTCCATCTAAATCCATAGTACTCATTATTGTGGTCTCAAATAGATATACCAAGCCAAGTTCTAAAGTCTACAACATCACCGGCACACTCATATTTTTATGGAATTTGGGTAAACATTTAGAAACGGATAAGGTTAAATCCTCACAATATCTAATAAGGGTTATTGTGTGCAGGTTATGTAACAAGTAATTTCATAAAAGTATGCTTGAAAAATTTAAATTTGAGCATAATTTAAGCATTTTATGTGAAAAATAGGACAAGTACACCTTCTAATTCCCATCCCCCATTTGAATTATACAACGTCCTTGTTGTATAGATAAAACATTAAAAACGGGAATAAATAAGAATTAGAATGAGAAACTCCCCTGATATTTGCTCGATAGATTCTCCATGTTGATTTAATGAGCAAGAATTCCATATTGTAGATACTTCACCAACATTGTCGATTTCTTTGCAGTGAGGTCTTATGTAAATTCTCAAAAACAAATGCAATTCTATCTCCGTGTATTCGTTTGGTTAGAAAACAAAAACAAAAAACTATTCAAGAAACGATACGCCGTATCCATGATCTGGAATACGCCATATAGAGACCTGTAAAAAGTATCTAAATATGGGTCAGTCTGCCGAATATGCCGTACCATGTGCATAAATACGCCGTATTTCCAGAACTAACATTAATGTTTTAAAAAAAGTGCATAAAAATAAAGGACTAATAACGTCCAGACAATCAATACGCCATATGGTATGGAGCGGGATACGCGTCATTTGTGTTGGGGAAAGCTGTCTCGATTAAAAATAAATAACAATCCGGGTTGTCTCCCGGTAAGCACTTTTCTTTTAGCTAGTTTTTAAGTTAGACTTTTTCTTCAGCTTCCATCATCATTCCATCTCATGCATGCTAACGTGTCCACGAGTAAGCAATTCTTCGACTTTTTCATCTTTGATGTATTCTTGTCCCAAGTTCAAAACTCCCTTATAGAGCTTCTTAAGCTTTTGATATGGGTGCGAAATACCTTCCATCACGTCTCGTGCACTTACCTTGAGTAATGGCTTAATCTTGTTGCATTGTACGTTGGTGAGGTGTTTAAACCTTGGATGCGGTCTTGCCATTTGATATGTCATCTCATTATTACCATTGTATATGGTAATTATTCCTTCAAATCATTTTGACTTGACTCTAATTTCTTTGCAAAACTCTTTTCCAACTATTATATCGCCCATTTCTTCATCACGATAACGATCCATGTCTTTTATCACTGCAAAATCTATCACAACAGAGAAAGTTCCAACAAAGATAGGTGCATTCATAAAGGCTCCAACTACACTTTTCCCTTAAAATTCCAACTTGTCTTTCATTATAGAGTTATAAAACCTTTTAGACATCATATTAATGGACAAGAGAGGGAGGAAATTAAAATCTACGTGTTCATAACCTATCATGCAAAAGAACCTCAAATTGTAAGCATCATTGACATGAATTTTCCTATCAAGGTCGCTAAAACTAGAATAATCCTCAATTCCATTGATGATCTCATCATCATGCCTAGTTTTGACCATTTCCTTGATGGGTGTATCAATTACTTCACCTTCCTTAATGGTGGGTCCTAAGTCAACCACTTGATCATGCCTAAGTTCTAATGGTTCGTTTAGATCACTTAATTCAATGTAATCCTCAAATTTAGGGTCATGCGATCTATTATCAAGTTCCATAATCTTAATCAAACTTAATGCATAGACCCTCTTAATTATGTTACTAGTAGGTTTATTACTTTTAAAGAAATTTTTATCATTCCCAATGCTTAAAGTTATCTTAGCTTTAAACACGTTTATAATAGCATAAGCAGTAGATAAGAAAGGTCTTCTTAGGATCAAGGGGGTCTTGAAATCCTCGAGGATATCTAAAATAGTGAATTCTACTGGGATAGTAAATTTATCAATACCCACTAGCACATTCTCAATAATTCCTTTAGGTCGTTTCACTGTTATATCAACAATTTGACAAAAAATTTAGTAGGAATCAAGTCTCCTAATCCTAGGGTAGTATAGGTCGAATAAGGCATAACACTTATGCTTGCTCTTAAAATAGCTAAAGCTTTATTGAAAAACTTATTATTAATGAAACAAGGTAAAGTGAAACTCTATGGGTCTTTCTCCTTTCGAGGCAAGGCTTTGCTAAGAGGTTTTGCATTAGTGTAATGAGCTTCCAGATCTTTTTCTCCATCAGTTTCCTTCAGTTCATCCTAGTGATCATTATTCAAGTGACTTGGAGAAAGTAGAGTCATTTTCTTTGACTTGGAAAATAAGTTTCTGTTTTATAGGTTCGATACGACATATTGGCTATCATCAATACGAAGTATTGAAGGCTTGTCAGCTTTAACAGAAGTAGAAATTGTCTCATCATTACCCCTCGGCTTAATTTTAGTTGAGTTTTGTAAATTTCCAGATAATTTTTTTGTTGGGATTAGAAGCTTCATAAGGTTGTTTGGAATTACTACTGCTCTTATCAAAGTTAGTGCTGCTTAAGAAGAAAGGTTTGTGTTACTACTACTAGCAAAAAGATTGTGAAAAATATACTAAGTAGTTAGTACTGTCAGTATAAACTTAGTACTGCTAGTGTAACTTAGAACTGCTAGTATATGTTAGTACTGCTAGAGTAAAGTTAGTACTGCTAGAGTAAAGTTAGTACTGCTGGTGAAGAATGAAGAAAATATTCTAAGTAGTTACTACTGCTTGTATAGAGTTAATGTTGCTGGTGTATAAGTTACCGCTGCTAGTGTTTAGAGTTAATGCTGCTGATACAAAGTTACAACTGCTGACAAAGTTATAACTGCTGACAGAGTTACAACAGCTAATGGATAAAGATTGATTGAAGATAAAGATTGCTTATGTGATATGTATGAGATATTTTTGTAAAAGATACGTATAAGTTATTTGTTTAGAAGATCATGATAACTTAGGAAAATATTGTAAGCCAGTTAGGACTCCTTAGTGTATAAAAGGAAGTCCTAGGGCATAAAGATTGATATCTTTTCATTGTTCTATCAATCTATTCGTAGCTTCAAGGTTTTGTAAACCCTAACACTATTAAGAGTGTTTGTTTTATATTGAGGCTGGAAATTTGGTAAACTGTTTTGTTATTGATCTTATTCATTACTGTTTCATTAAAATTCTTCTTAGTATCATTGACTAGATTCTGCATAGTCTTTGATATTCACAATAAAAGTTTCTATCATAGTTGTTTTGAATTTATTCAATACAACTTAGCCTTATACAAGCTAAGCAAGATCTATTCTATTGGGATCAACAAGTGGTATCAGAGCTTATGAGATGCTTTTAATAAGAAGAAACTTTACTACACACAAGATCTACTTTCTCAAGAATCAATGGACTCTCAAACCATCAAGCTACCCATACTCTAACCTGGTGAGTATGATCTCTAGAAGATAAGGATGGAGCAGTACCTACAGTGCATTGATTACACTCTATGGGAGATCATAGAAAATGTTAATGCACCCATAGTAACAAAAACTGTTGATGGTAAGGAGACTGTTATCCCTCCTACAAGTGTTGAAGAGAAGGCAAAAAAAAGGGCAAAGTTGAAGACTAGAAGCACTTTGTTGATGGCCTTACCTAATGAGCATCAATTAAAGTTCAGCTCATACAAGGATGCTAAGACACTAATGCAGGCTATTAAGAACAGATTTAGAGGTAATAATGCTTCAAAGAAAATTTAGAAAAATCTTCTGTTGATCCCAATGAACAAATCTTAAACTCCTTAGCTTGATATAAGGTTTAGTTATATTGGATAGATCCAAGAAAACTATAGTAGAAACTAAGATTGAAAATATCACAAACTATGCGGAATCTAGTTTGCAATACTAAGAAGAACAATGAAACAGTAAAACAAAATAGCTATGAATACTATTGAATATTATTTTGAATTACAAAATAGCTATGAATGCTAACTATGATTGCTATGTAATCTATGAATACTAATATGAAAAACTAATGTGAAAACTAATATCTAGATCTATGCCTTAGGGTTCCTTTTATACATCAAGGAAACTCTAATGGGCTTACAAAACGCGTCAAGTGATCAATGCATATCTATTCCTAATATATCTCATGCATATCACTTTAGCAGTATTAACTATATAAGACTAACAATACTAACTATACTAACAGTACTAATAAAGTACTAGCAGTACTAACTAATATACCTAACAGTACTAACTACTTAGTCTGTTTTCTTCAATCTTTAGCAGCAACATCAACTCTGAACTAGCAGTATTAAATTAGCACCAGCAGTAGTAACTTAGAATTCCCAACAACCCTCCCTTAAACTTGATATTTACTTGTGAAACATCAAGTTTCTTCACTGTAAGCTCCATTAACACCTGGAGGATGTATCCAAACACTTTACTACTCTTCAAGCAATGATTTGATGAACTTGATAATCTCAAATGCCATAGTACTTTCTTCTTCAGCTTCTAACTGCAAGTTTAGCATCTTTTCCAGTAATTCCTTGATTAGAGGGTACTTCTTCTCCACTAGCTTATTAATTTCTATGAGTGTACCATCCATAAACAGAGTGTGAACTCCACAACTTTCATACAATTTCCATCTCAGCAATTTCTAATCCAGTTGATTCATCCATAGTTCATCTTTTTTATCTGGGTCAAATACACCATAGATTCGTCCCCAAAGCAATAAATCATGTCCTTTAAGAGGATGATCTTGAAACCTTTCTTGAACTAACCTGTATAGATCATTCAAGTCTTTCCTGTCAAGTCTTCTTAAGAAGGCTTGTGTGTCTCCATGATAGCTTGAACTTCCATCAGCTCTGGTTAATTTGTAAACATACATGTCTTTTTCTTCCATCTTTCCCAGCAACTGATATTCCCAATTCACAATAGGAAATTTTCTGGATAGTGGCTCATAGTTCACTTCACTGTCATCATTAGAAATTATCTTTAAACTTAACCTAAGTTCTTCCTTCTCCTTCTCATACTCTGCTGCTTCTTCTTCTGTAACATCCTTTGCAGATTTCATCACTTTTGGTTTCTTGGGTGACTTCTGTGTTGCATATGATCCTGCAACTCTTTTCAATCTTTTACCTGGCTTCTGAGCTTCTTTCTCTGAATCCATTGGTGTAAAATCTTGAATCCTCTTTTGCTGTCTTTCATACAACCCCTGGATTTCTTCATAAGACTTTCCTTTCAGCTGACTGTGTTTGTAACCACCCATGTTCTTTAGATAAGTCATCATAAGATTCCTCAACTGTGTTTTAGTAGGTGGTTTGTTTCTGATTGCCTCTGCTCTTTCAGCTGCTAACTGTTTCTTTCTCCTTTCAAAGAATTCTGCCAATAACCTGGCCCTTTCTTCAATTGTATACTTCTCTTGTTCTTCTTGTGTCATTCTAGCAGCCAGTTCATAATCAGCATCCATCCTTGCCTGCACCTCATCAAACATTTCAGCTATAGCAACCTTAGAAGCCTCTTCTTGTCTTTCCCTTTCTACTCTGAGTTCTTCATCCAATTCTGCTTGAAGTCTTAAGGCTACTTCAGCATCTTTTTCAATCTGTGCATCACCTTGAACCTTTTTCTTTGTCTTCTCCACAGATTCAGTCTCCTGTAGAATACCTTTACCTTTGTCTTTAGGATCAATGGTTGGAAGAGGTTGAAGTGTATTTATTGATCTGACATGTCTAGAAGAGTCTTCTACATCTTTAATAACAACTCCTTTCTCCTTAGCTTTCTCTTCCTTCATCTTTATCAAAGTCTAAGCCATAGCCATAGTAACATCCTCATCATCAAAGATTGTTGTTGTTGTAGGAAGAGTCCTTGGTGCAGCAGTACTAACAGTTTCAGTAACACTGGCAGTACTAACTCCCTCACCAGCAGTATTAACTGCTTTTTCAGTATCAAGAACTTTTGTGTCACCACTTCCTTTCACCACTTCTGTATAATCAGCACCAATCTTTCCTTGGTTCTCTGTATCTTTCTCTTGAACAAAATCCATTCCTTCATCCACCAGATCATCAATATCATCAAAAGCATCTTCTCCAAACTGTAACTGAGTCTTCAAATGTTTCCTCCCCTGTTTGGATACATCCTTCTTACCCAAACTCTGTCTCCTGGAGGAACCAAATATGAATGGATGATTCTTGAGGATTCTTGATCTTTGTCTTTGTTCCAGCTTAGTGACTCTCCTCTTCAAACCAGCAATCTCCTTTGCTTGAGCAGTCTTTACTTTCTCTAGATCAAAAACCCTGTGAGATAGCTTGGTAACCAGATCCATCAATTCATTGAGTTCAAGGCTACCCTCATCACTTCTAGGTGTGTTAACTCCTGGGAGAGGTGAATCATGGGGTGTGTTTGGTACATTATCCGTCAATTCAATTTGATGTTCCATGCTGTCCTCACCACTTCCAAGTGTGTGACCTCCTGAGAGAGGTGGATCACTAGACAAGTTAGATACACCCTCAGACCTAGTCTGAGCTTGCATACCCCCATGGTTTCTTGGCGCCAGGGACCACTACCTGAACCAAGTTCCAAGAAAAATGGTTCATTAAGTGTTGCCGTGAATTGGGTCTTATTGATGTTACCACTAGCCTGCTCTGCCTCTAAGCTAGAAGCAGTAGTGGCAGCCCTTTCCACACTATCAAACATCTCCTCATTGATAGCCTCATCACCAACCTTATTAGGGGAACCACCAGACTGAGGTACCTTGGTGTTCTGACCTCTTTTGGTTCTCCTATATGTGTTTGGGTCTTTTGGTGGTTGTGATGCAGCAACAGTAGTAACTTGAGATAGAACTTCTGGAGGAGGAGTAGTAGAAGGTGTGGGTTAGGGTTTAGGGGGTTGCTCTAAACCTTCACCAACTACTACTGGAGGAACCAACATATTTTGAAACAATGGTGTTGCTCTGCCTGAAAATCCTTTTCCTGGTTTCTTTATATTTGTAAAAACCTTTTTAGTAAGTTTAGGTGTTTCATGAATATCATTAAAAGGTATTACTAAATTTGGAAGTTGAATATTCAAAAACAATTACAAAAACCTTGGACACATTAAAACTTCTTTGGATCCAAGTTCCTTAACATACCATCAAAAATCAATTTAGAAAAATTAAACTTTTGACCTTTTGCTAAACAAATAATTACAGAAGCCAAATTTGTAGAAAACTAATCCCTTGAAGTAGATTTTGAACTCCTTAGCTTGATTTAAGGTTTAGTTGTATTGGATAGATCCAAGACAACAATAATAGAAACTAAGATTGAAAATATCACAAACTATGCAGAATCTAGTTTGCAATACTAAGAAGAACAATAAAATAGTAAAACAAAATCTTTGCTAAACTTTCAATATATTGAATACTATTTTGAATTACAAAATAGCTATGAATGCTAACTATGATTGCTATGCAATCTATGAATACTAATATAAAAAACTAATGTGAAAACTGATATCTAGATCTATGCCTTAGGGTTCCTTTTATACATCAAGGAAACCCTAATGGGCTTACAAAACGCCTCAAGTGATCAATGCATATCTATTCCTAATATATCTCATGCATATCACTTTAGCAGTATTAACTATATAAGACCAACAGTAGTAACTATACTAACAGTACTAATAAAGTACTAGTAGTACTAACTAATATATCTAATAGTACTAACTACTTAGTCTGTTTTCTTCAATCTTTAGCAACAGCATCAATTCTAAACCAGCAGTAGTAAATTAGCACCAGCAGTAGTAACTCAAAATTCCCAACATCTTCTGAAGCAGCAGTATGAAAACTTTGTTGCATCCAGCACAGAAGTGATTGAGCAAACCTATGAAAGGCTTCAAAAGCTAATTAGTCAAGTAGAGATGCATGGTAAATTCATCCCTCAAGAAGACATCAATTAGAAGTTCTTGAGAAGTTTGTCACAAGAATGGACTATGTATACTATTGTGTGGGGGAACAAGCCAGAGATTGAGACATTGAGTTTGGATAACCTCTTTAACAACCTGAAGGCTTATGAATCAGAGGTCAAGGGGACATCTAGCTCAACTACAAACTCATACAATGTAGCCTTTCTGTCCTCAAGCAGCACTAACAGAGCAGCAGTTAATACTGCTCAGGGTGTTAATACTGCTAGCACTTAGGGTGCTGCTAATAGCTCAACAACTATTGAAAATTTGAGTGATGTTGTGATTTATTCCTTCTTTGCTAGCCAACCAAGTATTCCACAGCAAGATAATGAAGATCTACAACAAATCAATCTTGATGATGTAGAAGAGATAAATTTGAGGTGGAACATTGCTATGCTGACTATGAGGGCAAGAAAATTCCTAAAGAATACTGGAAGGAAGCTGAACATGGCCAACAAAGAAAGAATTAGGTTTGAGAAGTCCAAGGTGGAGTGTTTCATCTGCCATAAGAGATGATACTTTGTAAGGGAATGCAGGGCACCTAAGAATCAAGACAGCAGGAACAGGGAGCCTATAAGAAGGACTATGCCAGTTGAGGAAACTACTTCAAATGCTTTAGTGTCTCAGTGTGATGGCTTTGGCTATGATTGGAGTGACCAAACAAAAGAAGGTCCAACCAATTTTGCTCTTATGGCTTATTCTTCAACAAGTACGATTTTGTCTACAAACTCTGAGGTATCTAATGACTCAAATTGTTGTTCATCTTGCTTAGAATGTGTAAAAAATCTAAAAGAATAAAATGAACAATTAGTTAAAGACTTAAGAACAGCTAGGATAAGTGATGTCTCTTATAAAACTGGTTTAGAATCTATAGAAGCTAGACTGTTAGTCTTTAAGAAAAATAAGTCTATGTATGAGGAAGATATAAAACTCTTAAAACGTGAAATTTATTCAAGAGATTTAGATATTGCAGAGCTTAAAAGGAAGTTAGAGTTGGCTACAAAAGAAAAAGATGAGGTTTAACTTACAGTACAAAAATTTGAAAATTCATCAAAAAACCTAAGTAAACTTCTAGACGGACAGATAATGGATAAGTGTAAAACAGGATTAGGGTATAATGCTGTCCCACCTACCTATACTGGGAATTTTATGCCACCAAAATTTGATTTAGTTTATCCTAGTCTAGATGATTTTGTTGATGTGAATGAGTTTGTTAGTGAGCCTATAGTTGAAACGCCCACTATTGAGACTAATGAACCTAAGAATGCTAGGAAAGAAAATGGAGCCCCAATTATTGAGGAATGGGTATTTGATAGTGATGAAGAAAATGTGGCTAAGGTTAAAACAGTTAAGATGTTTAATAAACCTAGTTTTGCTAAGATAAACTTTGTTAAGTCTACTGAGCAAGTAAAATCTCCTAGGAAAACATCACTTTATAAAAATAGTCAAAACACACCTAGTCTTAGAGGAAACAAGAGAAACTGGAACCAACAGATGTCTCAAAAATTAGGGAGTAATTTTGAGATGTTCTACAAAGCTTGTCATGTGTGTGGTAGTTTTGATCATTTGAAGAATGATTGCAATATCTGGTATAATAATGGAAGATTCGCAAAACCAGTTTGGACCAATGTTTAAAGGGTGAACAAACACATTCTCTCTAAATTAACTCACCCCAGTAAAAAAAGGAACATGATTCCAAGAACAGTCTTAACTAGGTCTGGCCTAATTTCACTTAATACTGCAAGACCAGTTAATACTGTTCAATCAAGAACAACATTAAATAATGCATGACCCATGAAAAATGTCATTAATAATGCATATTCAAATGCTAAAAGGCCTTTTAACAAAATAACAGCAGCTAATAACAATAATTTCACTAAAAAGGTTAATATTGTTAAGGGAACAAAGGTTATTACTGTTAGGCCAAAAGAAGCTCTTTGTGCTGTTAATGGAAACAAGGGAAATGTTGTTAAGGCCTCAGCATGTTAGGTTTAGAGATCAAAGCACAAAATTTCAGACCATGTCTCCAGAAACAATGGTGCATCAATGTCCTTTAAAAGATTTGACTATATTGATGCACAAGGCAGATCTAAGTCAGTAATGGCTTGGGTTCCCAAAAGAAACTAATTTTCCTACCATTATGTGCAAGGCAATCCACAGAAAGATTTAAAGCATAAAGGAGTGATTGACAGTGGATGATCTAGGAACATGATAGGAAACAGATCCTATCTTACAGATTATGAAGAAATTGATGGAGGATTTTTTGCCTTTGGAGGTAATTCTAAAGGAGGGAAAATTACTAGGAAAGGTAAAATAAGAACTAGTAAATTGGATTTTGAAGATGTGTATTTTGTAAAGGAACTAAAGTTTAACCTCTTCAGTGTCTCACAAATGTGTGACAAGAAGAATAGTGTTCTTTTTACTGATACTGAATGTGTTGTTCTGTCTCCAGACTTTAAGTTAACTGATGAAAGTCATGTTTTGCTTAAAGTTCCTAGAAAGGATAACATGTACAGTGTTGATTTAAAGAATGTTGTTCCTCAAGGAGGTCTCACTTGTCTCTTTGCAAAAGCCACACCAGATGAATCTAATCTTTGGCATAGGAGGCTTGGACATGTAAATTTTAAAACAATGAATAAACTGGTAAGGGGAAACCTTGTAAGAGGTTTACCTTCAAAAACTTTTAAAATTAATCAAACCTGTGTTGCTTGTTAGAAGGGAAAGCAACACAGAGCTTCTTGTAAGACCAAAACAGTCAGTTCAATCAGCCAACCATTACAAATGTTGCACATGGATTTGTTTAGCCCAACATTCGTAAAGAGTTTAATGAAAAAGATGTACTGCCTAGTTGTCACAGATGATTTTAGTAGGTTTAGTTGGGTTTTCTTTTTAGCCACTAAGGATGAAACTAGTGAAATCCTTAAAACATTCATAACAGGCATAGAAAATCTAATAGACCTTAAGGTGAAAGTGATTAGATGTGACAATGGGACTGAATTCAAAAATATGGTCATGAATCAGTTCTGTGAAATGAAGGGTATTAAGAGGTAATTTAGTGTTGCTAGGACTTCACAACAAAATAGAGTAGCTGAAAGGAAAAATAGGACACTAATAGAGGCTGCTAGGACTATGCTAGCTGATTCAAAACTGCCAACAACTTTTTAGGCTGAAGCAGTTAATACTACTTGTTATGTCCAAAATAAGGTGTTAGTTATCAAGCCTCAAAACAAGACCCCTTATAAACTTTTTCTAGGTAGAAAACCTGCCTTAAGCTTCATGAGACCATTTGAGTATCCTGTTACAATCCTTAATACCATAAATCATCTAGGTAAATTTAAGAGAAAGGCTAATGAAGGGTTCTTTGTAGGATACTCTACCAATAGCAAAGCATTCCGAGTATTCAACAGTAGAACTAGGATAGTTGAAGAGAATCTGCATGTTCAGTTTAGTGAGAATACACCTAATATAGCAGGAAGTGGACTAAATTGGCTTTTTGATATTGATGCACTAACAAAGTCAATGAACTCTAAGCTAGTTGTTGCAGGAAATCAGTCTAATAGTAATGCAGGTACAAAAGCATGTGATGATGCGGGTAAAGCTAGAATGGAGACAGTACCTGGAAAAGATTACATTCTGCTACCAATGTGGCTTGTTGATCCACTATTCTCTTAGAATTCAAAGGATTCTCCTGATGCTGCAATCAAACCATCAGGGATGAGGAAAAGAAGGATGCTGAAGATCCAAGGAATGAAAGTGGAAATCAAACTAAAGGGAAATATAGTGAGATTCCAAGTACAGAGGAGGAAAAAAGGATCAAAGAGTTAATCAAGAGTTGGAGGCTAGTATTAACAACACTAACAATATTAATAGTTCTAGTGATGGAAATAGCGCAAACAATGTTAATGTTGTTAGTTCAACTGTTAATGCTGTTATCACAGAAGTTAATGTTGTTGATCCAAAAACAAGCATTAAACTTCCAAATGATCCAAATATGCCTGAATTAGAAGACATTATTTATTCAGATGATGATGAAGATGTTGGTGTAGAGGCTGACATGAACAATTTAGATGCATTTAAGCCTGTCAGTCCTATTCCAACTACAAGAATACACAAAGATCATCCAGTTGAACAAATTATTGGAGACTTAAATTCAGCACTTCAAACAAGAAGAATGACAAAGAATTTTGAAGAACATGGTTTGTTTAATTCTGTTCAGCAAAGAATAAACCATAAAGACTTTCAAAATTGCTTGTTTGCTTGCTTTTTATCATAAGAAGAACCCAAAAAGGTAATTCATGCATTAAAGGATCTAAGCTGGATAGAGGCTATACAGGAAGAGCTTCTACAATTCAAGCTATAAGAAGTTTAGACTTTAGTAGATTTACCAAATAGAAAAAGGGCTATTGGCACTAAATGGGTATTCAGGAATAAAAAGGATAAAAGAGGAATTGTGATTAAAAATAAAGCAAGATTGGTTGCTCAAGGGTACACACATGAGGAAGGAATAGATTATGATGAGGTTTTTGCCCCTGTTGCCAGAATTGAAGCAATTAGACTATTCTTAGCCTATGCCTCATTTAAAGACTTTGTGGTGTACCAGATGGATGTTAAGAGTGCTTTCCTTTATGGTAAGATTAAAGAAGAAGTCAATGTTTATCAACCACTAGGATTTGAAGATCTAGACTTCCCTAATAGAGTTTACAAAGTAGAAAAGACTCTCTATGATTTGCATCAAGCTCCCAGAGCTTGGTATGAAACCTTGTAAACTTATTTGTTAGATAATGGGTTTCAGAGAGGAAAGATAGACAAGACTTTGTTTATCAGAAGGGACAAAGGTGATATTCTATTAGTTCAAGTGTATATATATGATATCATATTTGGCTTTACAAATAAGTCATTATGCACATAGTTTGAAAAGATAATGCATAAGAAGTTTCAGATGAGTTCTATGGGTGAACTCATATTCTTCCTTGGACTGCAAGTGAAGCAGAAGGAAGATGGGATTTTTATAAGTCAAGACAAGTATGTGACTGAAATTTTGAAGAAATTTAGCCTTAGTGATGTCAAAACAACAAGCACACCCATGGAAACCCATAAGCCTTTGCTCAAAGATACAGATGGTGAAGATGTAGATGAATACTTGTATAGATCCATGATTGGATCATTGATGTATCTAACTTCTTCAAGGCCTGATATTATGTTTGCAGTATGTGCTTGTGCAAGATTCCAAGTCAATCCTAAAAGTTCACATCTTCATGCTGTGAAAAAGATCTTTAGATACTCAAAAGGTCAACCTAAATTAGGCTTTTGGTATCCTAAGGATTCACCTTTTGATTTGGTGGCATATATTGACAGTGACTATGCAGGAGCAAGCTTAGATAGGAAGTCTACAACAGGAGGTTGTTAATTCCTAGGGTGTAGACTGATTTAATAGCAATGCAAAAAGCATAATATGGTTGCTAACTCCACAACTAAAGCTGAGTATATAGCTGCTTCAAATTGCTGTGGACGGGTGCTTTAGATTTAATATCAATTACTGGATTATGGATATAACTTTATGCAGACTAAGATTCATATTGATAATGAGAGTACTATCTGCATAGTTAAGAACCCTGTTTTTCACTCGAAGACAAGGCACATTGAGATTAGGCATCACTTTATCATAGATTCTTATGAGAAGAAGCTTATCCAGATGATCAAGATTTACACAGACCAGAATGTTGTAGATTTACTCACAAAAGCATTTGATGTTAGCAGATTTTAATATCTGATTGCAAGTATTGGAACGCTTAATCTCTGAAGTCTTGATTAATGGAAGGATGTTTGGAATGGAATGAAAAAGCTGCTAAGGATGAAATTGAAGTAAGTTCTTGTAACTTAAAACTTTCTGCTGTTAAGTATAATTAGTGCTGCTAGTTATACTTAATATTGCTGAGTTAATACTGTTAGTTATACTTACTACTGCTTGTATAATTAATAATGTAAGAATTGAGAGATATAGTGAGCCGAAAAATAGAAAGAGAGATGTGTGAAAATAAAAACAGATAGAGTGAATTGGTGAGAAAAAGAATTAAGAGATATAGTGAGCTAAAAAAAGAAAGAGAGATGTGAGAGAAAAATAGACAGAGAGAATTGTGAGCTAAAAGAATTGAGAGAAATTAAAAACAGACAGAGAGAACTGTGAGCTAAAAGAATTAAGAGAAATAAAAAAACAGACAGAGAGAATTGTGAGCTAAAAGAATTGAGAGAAATCAAAAACTGATAGAGAGAATTTGTAAGTTAAAATAATAATTTGATGATGGAAATGCTGATTAGAAAGGAATTGGAGTTACCGCTGGTGATTCAAAGTTAATGTTGCTAGACATAAACTTACTGCTGCTAGAGAAAGTTAATGTTGCTAGGCATAACTTACTAGTGCTGGTTGTAAGTTAATGCTGCTAGGCTTAATTTACTACGGAGTTACTACTGCTGGGTTACTTACTACTGCTAGTTGAAAGTTAATGCTGTTAGGCATAACTTACAACTGCTGGTGAACGTTAATGCTATTGAGGGTATTTTCATAAATAATTGATTAAGGGTTTCAATCACTCATTCAATTAATTTTAATCTTTCATATACTCTTTAATCATAAACCCTAACTCAATTTCATCATTCTTCATCAAAACCCAACACAATGTCAGATCTAAAGTTTGCTGATACTCACAATTTAGTTGCGTTTTTAGAGAAACCCACTAAAAGTGAATGGTTTAAAGAGATAGTTGATTTTATGAATGCAAACCCTATCAAATATGCTTTAACCGTCAATCCTACAATCTATTGTTCATGTGTTAAATAGTTATGGGATACTATCAAAGCAAAAATGGTTAATGAGGAAATACAATTGCAAGCCCTAGTGGATAAGAAGAATGTGATATTAATTGAATCCACAATAAGGAGAGATCTTCAACTGGAAGATGCTAATGGTGTTGATTGTCTGCCAAATGCTATAATTTTTAAACAGCTTACACTCATGGGGTATGAAAAACTTTCTCAGAAGCTTACATTTTACAAGGCATTCTTTTCTCCTTAATGGAAGTTTTTAATTCATACTATTTTGCAATGCCTAAGTGCTAAGACTACTGCATGGAACGAATTTAGTAGCACTATGGCCTCTGCAATAATTTGCTTAACCACAAACCAAAATTTTAACTTTTCCAAGTATATCTTTGACAATATGGTGAAGAATGTTGATAGTATGGTAAAATTCTAGATGTATCCAAGATTCGTACAAGTATTTATGAATAAATAAGTTGGGGATATGTCAAATCATAAAAGGATTTATTTTACCCCCTCTCATACTTAGAAGATATTTAGGAACATGAAGAGGGAAGGGAATGGTTTTTCTGGAAGAGTTACCCCTTTATTTCCAACCATGATGGTTCAAGCTCAAGAAGAAATGGGTGAAGGTTTAGTTATGCCAACTGATCCCCATCACACACCCATCATTCAACCATCAACATCACAACCTCAGAAGAAACAATCTAGGAGAAAACAGAGAAGAGACACTGAGATTCCTTAATTTAGTGGTCCTACAGAGCCTATAGCAGATGAAGCTACCAATGAGGAAAATGTACCTACACAGTCTAATGACCCACCTCTCTCAAGAGTGAACAGACTTAGAAGTGGGGAGGACATACTAAAACTTAAGGAATTAATGGACCTTTGTACAAAACTGTCTGATAGAGTTTTTAACTTGGAGACGACAAAGACTACTCAAGCAAAAGAGATTGCTAGCTTGAACAAGAGATTCAATAAGCTGGAAAGGAAAAACAAGTCAAAAACTCTAGGGAAGAAAAGATTATTCAAGATTGGTAGATCTACATACGTTATTTCCTCTAAAAATGAAGGTTTGGGAGATCAAGAGGATGCATCCAAGCAGGGGAGAAAAATAGCTGATATTGATTTACATTGATTGATGAGACTCAGGAGAGGAATAATGATAACCTAATGCTTAATACAGGTGTTTTAGATGAGCATGAAGTTGAGGTTGAAAAGGTAGTTAATACTGCTAAAGTTACTACTGAAAGTGCTATAACAACAACCGTTAATGAATTGACCTTGGCTTAGACTTTAATAGAGATCAAAGCTGCAAAACCCAAAGTTAGAGGGGTTATGATTCAAGAGTTAAGCGAATTTACAACAACAACTACAACAACAACACCAGCTGCATCAAAACCTTCACAGGATAAAGGCAAGAAAAAATGATTGAGTCTAAGAAGCCTTTGAAGAAGAAGGATCAGATTATGTATGATTAAGAGGTTCCTCTAAATCTTCAAGCTTAATTACAAGCTGAATTAGAAGAAGAAGAGAGGCTTACAAGACAAAAGGAAGAAGAAGCCAACATAGCTTTAATTAAATCATAGGATAACACACAAGCAATGATGGATGCTGACTATCAAATGGCTTAATAATTACAAGCAGAAGAACAAGAGTAGTTGAGTATTGAAGAAAAGTCAAAGTTGTTTGTACAACTCTTAGAAGCTAGAAAGAAAGACTTTGTAGAACTGAGAGCAAGAGAAAAGAGGAACAAACCACCAACTTAAGCTCAACAAAGAAAGCTATATTGTAACTATCTGAAAAACATGGAAGGATACACTCTAAAACAGTTGAAGGGCTTCAAGTTTGAAGTTATCAAGGACATGTTTGACAAAGCTTTCAAAAGAGTTAACACTTTTGTTGACTACAAAACAGAGTTGGTTGAAGGTAGTGAAAAGAGAGCAGAGGATAGTACTAAGAGAGCAGGCACAGAGCTAGAACAAGAAGTAGCTAAGAAGCAAAAGATAGATGATGCTAAAGTGGATGATGATCAGGAAGAAGCTAGGATGAAAGAACTTATGAACATTGTTCCTGATGAAGAGGAAGTAGCAATTGATGCTATTCCTTTGGCCACTAAGCCTCCATGCATTGTTGACTGGAAGATAATCAAAGAAGGAAAAATCAGCCAATTTTAGATTATAAGAGCTGATGGAAGTTCTAAAAGGTACTCAGCCTTTATTCATATGCTTAGGAATTTTGACAGAGAAGATTTGGAAACTCTATGGAAACTGGTAAAAGCTAAGCATGGGTCAACAAGGCCAGAGGAGGGCTATAAGAGAGTGTTATGGGGGGATTTAATGACAATGTTTGAATCTGATGTAGAAAGTCCAGTATGGAGGACTTTGTAAAATGAAAAAGTATTGATATGGAAGCTATTTGATTCTTGTAGAGTACACTTTGAGGTTGCAATCTATGCATATCTTTATGCTGGTAGAGAAAAGGTATCCCCTTATACTTGCAATTATCACAGGCATGCTCAACAAGAAGCTTCAAGATGATCATTGGAATGAAATGTGTTATCTGCTTTTTAATCTTATGACAAAATAGCTCAAGAATCCTGGAAGTGTTTAAAGCATCCTCCTCGTGATGGTGAAGACTTTTAATGAAGAAACTTGATGATTTTGATGATATCAAGTTTAAGGGAGGATTGTTGAGATTAAAAGCTTCATAAGGCTGTTTGGAATTACTGCTGCTCTTATCAAAGTTAGTGATGCTCAAGAAGAAAGGTTTGTGTTACTACTGCTAGCAAAAAGATTGTGAAAAATACGCTAAGTAGTTAGTATTGCCAGTATAAACTTAGTACCGCTAGTGTAATTTAGAACTGCTAGTATATGTTAGTACTGCTTGAGTAAAGTTAGTACTGCTAGAGTAAAGTTAGTACTGGTGGTGGAGAATGAAGAAAATATTCTAAGTAGTTACTACTGCTTATACACAGTTAATGCTGCTGGTGTATAAGTTACTACTGCTAGTGTTCAGAGTTAATGCTGTTGGTACAAAGTTACAACTGCTGACAGAGTTACAACTGCTAATGGATAAAGATTGATTGAAGATAAAGATTGCTTATGTGATATGTATGAGATATTTTTGTAAAAGATACGTATAAGTTATTTGTTTAGAAGATCATGATAACTTAGGAAAATATTGTAAGCCAGTTAGGACTCCTTGGTGTATAAAAGGAGGTCCTAGGGCATAGAGATTGATATCTTTTTTATTGTTCTGTCAATCTATTCGTAGCTTCAAGGTTTTGTAACCCTAACACTATTATATTGAGGCTGAAAGTTTGGTAAACTGTTTGTTATTGATCTTGTTCATTATTGTTTCATTGAAATTCTTCTTAGT
>BQNB010054388.1:17520-39568 GCA_026074375.1 Tanacetum coccineum
CTCACATTTGCCTTACATAACAATATTCCCATATTGTTAACCGACAATGGACATATTTAGAATGATAAGAAAAAATATATAAAATATAAAAAGTAAAAAAATATTTTCCTTTTCTTTTTAGTATAAGTAAAAGATAAAAAAAATAAAAAAAAATCAAAAATATAAAAAAAATCTTCCTTTTTAATTTAGAAATAAAAATCACCAATTGGTAAAAATACCAAAATATAACATTCTCAACGGAGGTGTTATCATAATAATTTCCGGTGAACTTTTTGGTTCCCAAATCGAACTAAAGATTTAACACTTGCCTTTTGTGTCTCTACCAAGTACGGCTCACCTTGAAAAGCAATTTTTGAGAGCTACCGTGAAGTAGTTGATTATTTGGTTTAAGTCTCTTTCGTGTAACCGTTAAAATTCATTGCTAAAAAAAATTAGTGTAAAGTTTTGCTTTTTAATTGTTAGTTTTTCTTTTTATGCGCACTCGTTCGCAATCTCGTAGACGTCGACAACAACAAAATCTTCCGGTTGAACCAATTGTTGAACAAAACGTTGTTCCAATGGCCGACAATCGAACAATGGCCCAAATGTTACAAGCACCCATCGAGGGTTATGAAGATGCTATAGTTGTCCCACCAATCAATGCTAATAATTTTGAGCTTAAGCAACCGTTAATCAATCTTGTGCAAAGTAATAAATTTACGGGTAGACAAGATCCCCACAATCACCTTCGATTTTTTAACAAGGTCACTTCAACGTTTAGACATCCAGAAGTTCCGAACACTTCGGTTAAGCTTTTGCTTTTCCCTTTTTCTCTAGACGGTGAAGCCCGAGATTGGTTAGACAAGGAACCTCCTAGATCAATTCTCACATGGGACGACCTTGTTTCAAAATTCATAAACCAATTCTTTTCACCATCAAAAACAACTTACCTCCGAAACAAAATCACCAATTTTTTCCAAGAACCCAACGAAACCTTTAACGAAGCATGGGAACGTTTTAAAGGACTCCTTCGTCAATGTCCTCACCATGGCTTCTCGGAACTACACCAACTCGATACTTTTTACAATTCTTTGAATTCAAACGATCAAGATGCCTTAGATTCTGCAGCGGGTGGCAATTTCTTAGACAAGATGCCTCAAGAAGGTTTAGCTATTATTGAAAGCAAGTCAAAAGTTCGTTACTCAGGAAGTCGTGCTAATGATTCAAGAGTGAGTACGGATGCTTGGTTGCGTGTATAATCACTAGTCAAATTTATATATATATAGTATTAATCCCGTGAAAATTCTTTCCAAATTACTTCTCAAACAAGAGAAATAAAAGGATAAAATCTCACTTAAGAAAACACAATATGTATATTTTTTACCGGGAAGTATTTCTTCTCGGGTCGTATCCCAACGAAGTCGTGAATTGACATTCGGGAATAATTCGGATTTGAGTTAAGAATGAATAAAGGATTTTTGAATTTTGAATTAAACTACGAATTTAATAAAACAATTAAACTATAGAAACGATTAAAGAATTAAAAACAATTAACTAGCACGAAATTTTAATACAAACGTGAGCTAAAACTGAAATTTAAAATCTAAGACACAACCTTTAAAAAATTTTATACCTAAAAATCACAAATTTAAAAAGAAAATTTAAGGAAAAAGAATTAGAATTTTTTAACTATTTTTGTATTTTCTATGAATTTTTAAAGAAAAATGAATTACTAAAAATAAACTTTTTCAAAAATTATCACTAAAATTCTACTTTTATTTTTCAAAAATACTAGAATTGAAAAGAAAATTATCTCAAAAAGAATTAAAAAAATTCAACTATTTTTCTATTTTCTATGATTTTTTTAAGAAAAAGAAATTACTTAAAATCTATTTTAATTCCTAGAAAATACAAACTTTATTGGAAAAATAAAGAAAAATGGTTTTTAACTACTTTAAGTGTGCAGAAATCTAATGATATAAAAATGCCCAAATTTTATAAACTAATTGAACCCTAATTTTACTAATTAGAAACCTAACCCTAATTTTATTTAAACTAAAATTAAAAATATTAAAACTATTTTATTATTCTAGAAAGACAGGGTAGAAAGTGTAAAGAAAGAAAGAAAAGGGTAGGCGGGTAAACTATTGGAAAATTACACTCTAATGAAAACAGGTATCCCTAGACTATTAAGAAAGTACAAATTAGACCCTACGATTTGACTAATTTTGAGCTTATCTAAAAAGTGAAAATAAGCTAAAACTTACAACTACAAAGTTGTACATGAGCTTATTCTCTACAACTTTAACAAAGGCACTTGGACATTTTAACAACTTAATAAGCTAGAAAACTTAGCTTTTTAAAACTGTTACAGAAACTAAGGGTTTATTAGCTTTTTCAAACTTTTGCTTATTACTAACTTTTTACTAAATGAAAATGAAAACTAAAAGTTACTTTTTGAAGCTTAAAATGTATACTATAAATTTCTAAAAAGAGATAAGCTAAGAGTTAACAAGATTAAAAAGAAATTTGATAGTAAAAAGTGAAAGGTCTAGCTTATTTACTGTTATTAAGCTAAACTTAATAAGCCAACTAGCTTATTTCTAAATCTTAGAAGCTAAATTTTTGAATATAAGCTATGCTATGGATATAGAACTAACCTAGATAAAAGGAAATTTGAAATGACAACTAGAAATAAGAATTCAAAAAGAAATAAGCTGGAACTCAAACTGCTGCCATACCACTTTTGTAAGAAAAATTAAGCTAGTCTAAGATGCTTAAAATGAAAATTAAGAGATTAATTTTGTAAAACTAATGGAATACAAATAATGTGCTTAATTCTAGATTCTAACTCCTAATTATGAATGCTAAAAAGACAACTAGAAAAGTGAATAACAACAACAGTGTTGACTGTTGTTGCTGATGCAATTGACCAACACCTAATATGCAGGCTAAGTTTTGAGGTTAGAACTCTTTAAACTATCTATCTAAATGTCACTAAACTTGCATTAACTAAAACTAAACTCTAAAATGCTTTAATTCACTAAAGTCCAAAATGCTTTGCACTCTAAAACTGCCCTGGTGCTAGACAAAGTTTTTAGCACTTAAAACTTTGTAATTTTACAAACTAACTCTTAAAACCTAATTAAAATTTGTTTACTATGGAATCCTCAAATGTATAAAAGGAATTGACAGTAAATTGTTGACTTTTAGAGTCAAATACACCTTTAACCAAACACCACTTTACTAAAGCTGTCCAAACTAAAGTTTACTTAAAATCTATTTTAACACTAAAACTGACAAAACCTTATATCTACTCTACCTTATACTAACCTATTTGAACTATTTAAGCACTAAAAGTCCTAGCTTATTAAGAAGAATAAGCTAGTTTCTCAGCTAGCTACTTACTACTAATTATGACAGAATTTAAGAAATGAAAGATTCAACAATAACTAAGCAATGAAAACTCAAAACAGATAAAAGACAACTAATCAAGCATGATTAAGCATATATGAAAGCAAATGAAAAGCAATAAGCAAATCTAATTAAGCTAAGTTTATACTAAATTGAAAATAAGAATTGAAACCTTGACTTTGTAGTCTCAGGCTACTAGGCTGCTCTTTCTGAATGAGCAGCCTTAAATCAAGTTCCTAACGGCTACCTTAGCCTCTAAACCAGCTTAAAAGCTCAATAAGCTTTTAAGAGCTTATTACTCCAAATAGCCTCCAAACTTGAATCAAATTGAATTTAACTGGACAATTTTGAACACTAATTGACACATTCAGTATTTAAAAGACTTTTTATAAACTTTGAACTACTTTAGAATTAAAGAGAACTCAATAAGCTACAATTAGCTTATTACAAGCTTATAAGCTAGAAACAGCTTATTAAATGAAATCTTAAACACAAACTCAATTCAAATGTCTTTATTGCTTATTAATGAAGAGTACAAGTGAAGAAACAGGTAATACAACTGAATTTAAAAGTTTGAGCTTAATTGAAAACAATGAATAGTAAACAAAAGCTTAAAAAGGAAAAATTACAAGGCAAACTGAAAATTAACTAACTAAAAATTAACTAACTCTAACTCTGAATGCTTGAACTTCTATTTATAGAGAGATGATGATAGGATGAGAGCTTGACTCATTTATAGCCGTTGGATCTTTGTAAACTTGAATCTAAACCGTTGGTGATGATTGATGAGGTGTTCGGGCCAATTAGAGCTTGACACGTGTGCGTAGTGATGTGGCAATGGGTAAATACGAGGTTAGATGAGCTTGGGAAGAAACGGGATAGATTTGAGGAAGATTGGGTTTGATGCGTATTTGGGCGGGAAAAGCTGTTAGGGCGGTTATAGAGAAAGGTTTGCCCTGCGTTTAAGTTTGAATCTTTGGCCTAATTGCATAAACAGCCCTTGCGTTTCATTCCAACAATTGTAGTGTTAAAGTAGTTTGAAAATTGACAGATCCGGTCCTTGTAGTTTCTATTTCTTTTTTTCCCTTTATAAACAAACTTTCTCACTTTGACAACTTTGGTCCTTTGACTTCATTTCATCCAAAAGAGCCCTTGAACTTTGAAAACTTGACATTATTAATCCTTTGACTTTAATTGGGTCCTTATTGACTTTCTTTTCTTGTATCGGGCTGATCCGGCTTTTAAGATTGGCTTTCATTCTTCACTCTTGTCTTGTCTCTTCCGTTTCTTGTCGGTTTTGACTGTTTTTGCTCACTTTTGTCTTTACATATCCAATCCTGCACAATAGACACAAAAGCACACAAATTTCTATCCTTTTGGCATTATTTGGCTTTTATTTGGCAAAATCCCGGGTATTTAATATATACAATTAAGCATTTATCAATGCTCCTCTTTCTAATTCTTCACCTTCTAATAATTCTTTCGATATGCAACAAATAGCCGCTTCTCTCGAGGATAAGATGACTATCAAGATGAACCAAATGATGAATCAAATGAAAGCTTTAGTTGTTACTACTCCTGCACCCGTCAAAGCAGTTGAGGAAGTATGTGTCACTTGTGGATCAAATCACCATTTTAACCTTTGTCCGTTAACTCGAAGTGGAAATGATTTTCCCATTTTTCATGACAATATCCAACAATTTCAACAAACTGTAGCCGTTGGATTTATTCCCAAAAGTTCAGTCCAGTTGTTAAAGCTTCTTACTGTGAGAATTGTTTATCTTTTGGCTGTAAATCCATCCGTTCGGCGTCTTACATCTGTTAGATGGTCAAAAAGCGTTTTTACTTGGGACACCTTAATGAGGACTGTTTACATGGAGCAACACCAGGGTCATTGATCAGCAATTTCCAACATCATGTATGACACAAATTTATCAAGGCACTTTACGGTTTAAAGCAAGCTCCACGAGCTTGGTTTCATCGACTAAGTTCTTTTTTACTTGCTCATGGTTTTGTTTGTAGTCGAGCCGACACTTCCTTATTTGTTTTCACTAAAGACTCTTGCATCATGTATTTGCTCGTGTATGTTGATGACTTAATCCTCACTGGCAACAATGAATCCTTGCTCACCTCATTTACCACTCGTCTTAATCAGGAGTTTGCCATAAAAGACCTTGGTGACCTTAGCTATTTTCTTGGCCTTGAAGTAAGTTACACTAACGATGGGCTTTTCCTTAGTCAAGCCAAATATGCCACAGATGTTCTTACTCGGGCTGCATTGCTGGATTCAAAACCCGTGTCTACTCCCTTGGCTGCTAATGAAGTGTTTGTGACAGGTGGATCTCTTTTCGCTAATCCCTTACTCTTTTATCGATCTCTAGTAGGAGATTTTTTGCATTAACCTCACCATCACTAGGCATGATTTTCTTATGCGGTAAATCAAGCTAGTCAGTTCATTCTGCTCCAACGATGCTCATTTTGAATCAGTCAAACGAATTATTCGATATGTTAAAGGGTACAATCACTTATGGTTCTCATTTTTCCGGCGGACCACATTCACAACTCTTCGTGGGCTACTCGGATGCTTGATTGGGCTCGCTGTATCGAAAAACTCGTCGGTCCCTTATGGATATTCCATGTTCTCGGAGGCACAATCTAGTATCTTGGCCGTGCAAGGAAAAAACAACTGTTTCTCGATCTAGTTGCGAATCAGAATATCGTGCCATGGCAAACACCGCTCTGCAGAGATCAATTGGATTAAACATTGGCTTCAGAATTTTCATGCTCTTACCAACCGGATCGACCGACACTTTTGTGTGACAATTAAAAGTGCTTAGTTTATGTCTCAAAATTCCAGTTTCTCACAAAACGTGCCAATCTCATCGATCTGGATTATCACTTCGTTCGAGAACTTGTTGCCACCCCCCCCCCCCCCCCCCCCCCCCCCCCCACTCCACGGTAAGCTCCTATACTAAGTTCATACCCAACCAAGGCTTCAAGGGAGACATTTTTACGAAGAGTCCTTTCCGGCGCCCCCTCAATTTGAGTTTTTTCGGTCTCGCTACGCACTTGGTCAACCACCTATTCGCTTGAGTGGGGGGATATTAGATAATATTGACTAAAATATATTTGTACTTATCAATCCTAAATTATAGGAGTTGATATACTCTACACTTTTCAATTTTAGGAGTTGATTATATGTGAAATATGTTTTGTATCTTATCACTCCACAATTATAGGAGTTGATTATCTTGTATTCTTGTCATTATAAATATAGATACATCACACCATTAAATGTGTGGTTAATTCAATATTCATTATAAAGAGTTTTTGAGAAAATCTAATTTAGAAGATGTCCAACATGTATATGAATTGCATGAAAAGAAACACGGGCTTTCGGAAATGCTTGAGAGCATTGATTGTATGCATTGAGAATGGACAAAGTGTCCTAAGGCCTTACATGGCCAATTCAAAAGGCGTGATCATAAATACCTGACTCTAATACTTGAAGCCGTTGCGGATTATAGTTTGTCGATTTGGCATGCATATTTTGGGGTTCGGGGGCAAATAACGATCTCAATGTTTTAT
This sequence comes from Tanacetum coccineum, assembly GCA_026074375.1. Taxonomy (NCBI): domain Eukaryota; kingdom Viridiplantae; phylum Streptophyta; class Magnoliopsida; order Asterales; family Asteraceae; genus Tanacetum; species Tanacetum coccineum. The sequence continues at coordinate 24,502 of BQNB010054388.1, forward strand.
ATGTTTCGTCGCTATTTGATGACCTTCTAACGGATAAAGCTACAGAAGCTCCGTTTGTAGTCAACGGAAAAACATACAAAAAAAATTTTGTTATTATTCTAAGCCGGATGGGAATTTATCCTCAATGGTCTACGTTTTGGTCAAAGCTGTTTTACTATAAACAAGGGATCATAAAACAATGATGTTTAAAAGTGTTCAAAAGAAAGTGCCCAAAGAAAAAAAAATCATTTGGCAAGAGCTTTCGGTCGAGTCTTACAAAGTGTCGGTGGGGAATTATAAAACAAACCGCACGAGCATATCAAATGAACAAGATTAAAAGAATCATGTATTGTTGCATTATATTACATAACATGATATTGAAAGATCAAAACTTTGATATTAGTGAGTATTTGCCTGATATATATGTACGATTCTTACTTAAAGTATTATTCAACGTACTTGGGTCGAACGATGCGAGAGACTACAAAGAAAAAACAAAGAACTTCGGGATAGGAGAGTTCACGACGACATTCGACACGATATTGTGAAGCATTTGTGGAACCTTAATCATTAGTTGTATGTTTTTTTTATTGCTGAATTTTTAATGTCTTGTTTTTTTAATTTTAATGTATTATTTATTAATTAAATGTATTTTTATTAATGTATTGTTTTTAAAAAATATATTGTTGTTGAAAAAAGAACTATAAAAGGTGGGGTCACTATAACACCAAAAATGTTGGTGTTAAGTAGGGAGTCTGTTTTTTATGTTTTCGTGTATTTTTGTGTTATGAGAAAAAGTGATGTTGTACTGGGCCACTTTTTGCATGACGGCCTTTTACGGAGCACGACGGCTCGACTGTAGCTGGAGCTCTAGGGGTGGTTGAATTCTACTCCTCTTTAATATGAGCGTATCAATGACGATCATCTAACTTCAAGGGGAGGGTGTAGTAGACCAGTATATTTTAACAATGCTTTTGATTTCTGTTAGAAAGGGTTTTTTTTTTTTTTTTTTAATATCGTTGGCAATTTTGACCCATACTTTGTGAATGGGTTGATCCGGGTTATGTTATATCTATGATGTTTAATGGCTAAAAAAAGAAGATAACTACAAAGAAATAGGTAAAAAGGCTTGAAAGTCTTTTAAGAAACAAATACGTCTTATTTGTTGTAACAAATATAAGATTTTTACCTTACATTTTGTCGAGCATCTTATTTTTTTTACAACAGCTACAAAAATCTTTTAAAAATGCGTAATTTTGTAACTTGTCGTGAAGCGCAGGCACCGAGTTCTTGTGTGCCATTTATGATACCTTTTAGAATACGTGATTGTATATTACTTAAAAGCAGTAGTAGTAGTTCATAGAAAGGTTACAAGTGATAATGGATGCATGTATGATTCCTATCATGTGTCACATTTCACTTTTAGTCCAAAGTAAATTATGACTTAGATTTATATTTTTGAAAATGTGGAAGAAAGATAATTTCTTTTAAAAAGGCATCGTTTGGTTATCTTAAAAGTTAACGAGTGAGCATTATAATTATCATCAGAATATCTTAAACGAGTCAAAAATGAAATTCATGTTGGACATTAAAAGGATTTTTTATCTTTAAGACGTGTCGCAACACCCTTTGAACGTCAACGTTGAAAGTAGAATCTTCGATACACCTTGCAAGTGGCATTAAGTAGCTAGGCAAAACTACACATGCATGCATGCATCATGTTTGTTTAAGTGGTATATTAACTGATTAAGTAGGTTCCATATGTAAAGATGAGATGTAACTGTTGGAATTGAGGTTACATTTTTATTTTGGAATTGGCTCCAGGTGTAATATATAATCGATGGCTTCCCTTCCTTGCTACAATAAATACACTGTTAGGATTTAACATTCTAGGTAACCAGTTTAGCTACGAGTACGCAGCGGATTGGATCTAGTTAAGGCACATAGATTAACACTTAATAAATTAAACAAGTAATTTACTAACCTTTTGTTTAATGATAAAAATCAATAAACTTACGCCGGATCTTGATCTTGAAAACATAGTGGTTAAATTACCACCTCTACGGTTGCTCACACAACACGTCGAACAAGTACGTCACGATGCTAGTCGTCACTTCACGTCTCTCAAACACCAAGTGTATAATTCTTGTTTCTTTAACCGAAAACAAGAACTCTCTATTGTAGCTTTGAACCGAAAGTCAAAACCAATTCAAATCCTAAATAGGATGCGTTTGAATCAGTACTAAACAAGAGACTAGGATTAGATAGATGGTTATATTAATTAATGCATGCATGAAACAAGAACATGCAAACAATACAATAATATAAGCATGCAAAACATTATATCTATGTTTCTGTTTTGTCGACAATGGAGAAAAAGGAAAACAGATATAGTAGTTTTGTGTGGAACGATTTGTGGCTTTGCATATTTTAACGAATCATCATTATGAGGTTAAAGGGTTTGTTTATATATAGCCATCAAACCATAGTTGTAGATAAACTAGGATACCCTCATAATCCTTATCGCAATACAACTCTTATCCCTTAACTTCAAAATTGATCCCAAAACCCCCTTCTAGAAGCTATATGGGTTGGTCAACAAGTGGCACCCACAAGGTTCGGGTTTTGTCAATTTTAGTCCCTTCGGTTCATATTTAAATAGTTGTTAAGTTAGTTATAAAATATAACGGTAACTAACGGTTATTTAAATTATCAATGTGAAGCATATTAAATCCTTAATAATAAATAAATATATATTAAGTATTTAATAAACGTACTCTTCGTGTCTTAACGCGTGTGCCCTCAATAGGCTCACATATTCGTAACGTATACGTGCTAGCCAACTACCATAACCCAACATACACGGTATAAGCAAATACCCACCCACCCTTTTACTTTCATCTTTCTCCTTCATAAATAAACACACACAAATAGTATAGACACACCAAACAAAAAGACTCTGCATATATTACAAACGATTTTACATATTTCGCAAAAAATTTAAACACATACACATTATTATGACCACTTTTATATACACAAACTATTAGCCAGGAATAAACAAAGGCACAAGTCAACTAGTAAAATGAGAGTAGAAAATTGAAAAATGATATACCTAGCCAGGTTCTTGTTGCTAAGGACACCAACAGATCTGCACAAAATTTTAGTAAAAAATGTTATCGATTTCAGAACTGTGAAACAAATATGGATCTATATAAGCGAATCATGAAAAAAATATAGATATATAAGAAACACTAAAAGAAAACCTTAAAAACCAATATTTTGAAATGATAAGAGTGTTTTTGTTTGGGGTGTGTGTGTTGACACTGTAGTTGATTTTAGTGAGGCTGAGACTGACTATGCGGGTTTTCTATGGAATTTTGTGATAACATATATGTATTTAAATTCTGAACAGAATATTGTTGCCAATACGCTATAATCAGCGGATACCCGAAAATATTTCACGCTTCGGGTTTTATGTGAGTGTTGGTTGAAAATGAGATACTCAAAGGTAGTGATGATATCACAGACTGTTACTATGCTAGACATATTCAATGTTTGATTAGGTCCCAGCTAAGTGACCTATTTGTTGCTCATGATGATGGTGGTGATCATGCGGATGATAGTTGTGATAAGATGGATGATGATAATGATGGTAGTGAGACGAAGAGTTCTTCCCGAAAAAACCTAGATTTGAACTTGTCTCGGGGAAGTTATTTCATTGAATCCATTGTTTTAAACAATCTAAAGGCATAATAACTTCCAACTGGCTCATGACTTAATTTATTTAAATGTAGATGTTTATGACATCAATATTTACCTGATAAAGTTTGTTTGTCTAGCTAGAGGGTTCTCTTTCTGATTATTGTGTTTTAGGTCCCAAATTTTGTACTAGTGATTGCATAATGGTGCTAGTTGAGTGTATCTTGAAGCTACAATTTTGTAATACTTCTATGTTTTTACGTTTATGAAGGATACTACAATGTCAATTGTTGCACGAAACAGGCTGATGAGTGAATTCGAGCGATTAAAGAACAACCTTCTTGCAGGCATTAGTGCAGCACCCGAAAACAATAATATAATGGCGTGGAATGCTGTCATATCCGGGTAATATATATGTTGAAATGAATATGTTCTATAAATATCTATTCTAATGACGTAAACGTGTAATAAATATTTGCTTTCGATTGCAGCCCAGATGGCACTGCAGGGGATGGAGGTATTTTCATTTCCGTTTATTATTTGCATACAAGCACAGAGTCAGAAATTTACTTTTAATATGATGATTCATGGTGCATCTTTCAGGGTACATTCAAAATGGCCCTAAATTTCTCAGAAGATTATCCAAATAAGCCACCTGTTGTGCGATTTGTCTCTCCTATGTTCCACCCAAACAGTAAGTATTTATAAGATTTACAAAACTCTCATATACTTGCATCAAGTTTTCAGATTTTATCCTTAAGAAAGCCCTTCTTAAACATCAAGGATATTCATATGCAGTCGATTCTAAGTTTTGTGTTCTTACCAACAGTTTATGCTGATGGAAGCATCTGCTTCGACATTTTACAAAATCAATGGAAGCTTGTATACGATGTTGCCGCTATTCTTATTTCCGTCCAGGTAATTGTTTTCCAAATTTTTGCTTTGCGCCTTGTTAGTTTCGAGGTTTGATAAAGATGGTTTTATGATAGTGTGTTTCGTACTACTACTTGTTACTTCAAGGCGAGTTCTCTCTATCCTTAAAGCAATTACGCCCCCACTGTTCTTTCGAACAATCGTGTTTCGGATTACTGACGAATTGCCTCCCAAGATATAATGAAGCAACGTATGTAGCAATTATCAACACTACACGAAAATGTGATAATCCAGATAAACTACCGAGTTATCAAGAATTTCAAGACACTACAAATTATACTTCTATAGCAATATAAATTATAGCAATCACGTCTAACAAAAAGAGGTTTGTTATGTGAATTTGATGGTTTTTAAGGATTCCAAAATGGCAAATACGTCCCCTTAATATAGGCTCTATGGTGACCCTTAAAAATAGTTACAATACCCCTTTAAATGGCCGTAGTGACACTTCTGTTCGTTGGTTCACAAAAGGGTGCAAATAGCGACAATTTAGCAATAACTTTGCGACAGAAAGTCTGTCGCTAACAGATAGATCTTGAAACAGTCGTGATGGTTCAATCATGTCCACCCTTTTAACATAAATAACCACCATAAATTTTAAAATTGACGCGCCGTTACAATAGTAATGATTCATTAGCGACGGCTTTGTGACTATAAAACTGTCACTAATTGACATTTCGTAGGTACACTAAAACACAACAAAATACTCTTTTTCCTTCCTAAGACTCAAAATTAAAATGATTTTAACATAAAAGTATTTTGATAATTTCTCCAACACGCCATCTGATTATAGTCTAGTGTTCTCATCAAAATTTTGTTGTGTTGTATGACTCTCTGACCCAAACCCAAACACCCCTGCCAATTCAGTAGCAGCGCAAATGTTTAGTGAGATGAAGCGTCATTACAACAAAAGAGTGCGGAAGGTTGTTGAAAAGAGTTGGACTGCTCACTAATCCAGTATGATGTTGTACCGTTTTTTTATGACCTGTGTAAGTGAGTTTTTTTTTCCACATCCTTTGCAAAAACTTGGTCGCGTTCAATGCTTGCCAATTTTATTTTTTTATGTTGTTTTCAAAACTTTATTACAATGCATGTTGTAGCTGTTTGCACTATATAACAATGATTCAAAAACTTAGCACCCGATTTGTGTTGTTTAGCATTAGGTATCTTCAATCGATGGATGCACACTCACATCATCGTTAAGACAATTTATTGCTATTTGTACAGCGGTTTTTATAGACTCGTATGCAAAAGTTCCTCTAATTGAGGTATCTTTCACTTCTTTGACAAATTACATCTGGTGCACGTTACAATTCTCTTGACAAATTACAATTTCCTCAAGAAAATTTTGCGAACCAAACAGACCCTTAGTTCTTTGGTTTTTCACATCCAAAATTTATTTTACACTTCGAATTTTGATCAAGTTAAACAAATCTGTTTTATAGATTTTTTTTTATTTTTAACGACTAATTTTAGTAGAATACTTATATTTATAATTTTAAGTTTTCATAGTTTGACTTAGTTTTGATAACACCGTAAGTTGATTAATTTTGGTTTACAGTTACCTCCAGATGACTTTACGAGGGGAAAGGACTTTACGATGGGCTGGACTGGATCTGCAAACAAATCAGTTTCATTTGTGCTATTACTGGTGAAGGAGTTACCAGGGGACTGAACTTGCTCAAAAACAGTAGTGCTAACAAGGTACATAATCGAAACCACTCTATAATGATTCATCACATTTTAGTCCATTTTTTGCCAAAACATATCTAATTATTGATTGCCAAATGATACATAATAATATTACTTCAGTTTGTTCAGAATTGCTTAGTTTTTGCTGAGCTTCTTCTTATTAGGGTTTTCCTGTGTTGTTAGGTTGTTATAAAAAAAGCCAAGTGTGTTTTTCTGATGGTGATCACTTGTCGAGAGTATTTTGATTTTATTTTATCTAACAACTCAAATGGGTAAAACCAAAAATATCAATTCTTATATAGGAAAAAGGTTAAAAGTTGATTAATAGTGAATTAACAGTTTCATTGCATATATAAAATTGCCTGTGTTGAGTTTACAACATCTGCTTTTATTTACAATCTTGTGTTTGTATTTTTCCCTTTTATCAGAAATATGACGGTATGCCCATCGGTTATACTTCCCAACCGACTAATGAAGAACTAATTGATTTTGTTGTTCTATTAACCAATGGGAAAGATATTTATCCTGACCGAGTGGGACGAGTAGATCTCTTCGATAGACATCCAGCTGCGATAATCCATAAGTATCAATTATATTAAATTGTATATATACCATAAGTAAGTTGTTTAAAAATATTCTTAATTCTAATAATACCTTCAGAAGACTCCATTCATAATGGCTATCTCCTACCCTGTATGCTTGGCACGTGCGAGTACTACTTGTATACTACAAGGTACCTAAAGAGGCAGAATGGGGATATGGTTATCACCAAATTCAAGATCATTCGGAGGGTGTCTAGGAATCAACCAAATATTCTCAAGTCTTCCTTTGCAACCTTTCTGACCACACAACACGATTGTGAGAAGAACAAGGATTCCGCTACAAACATCTGAATCAAACTAAAACTAATAGTTGTTGGAAGATGATTATTTATGGCCTTGCAGACATCCCGCACCAGAAGTTAATTGTAATTTCATTATTTAGTAATTGTATTATTTAGGATAATTAGCAAAGAGTTAAAAAAATCAGGGTGGGGGATTGTATTTACAAAAGGATTATATTGTAAGGCCACCAACCACTTGTGATGTATTAGTGGATTGTATTAACCGTAAGATCTTTGGTACACTCTCACTACTACTATCCACTAATACATCACAAGTGGTCGATGGCCTTACAATCTTATCCTTTTGTAAATACAATCCCCCACCCTAATTTTTATAACTCTTTGCTAATTATCTTATGCAATACTATTACTAAGTAATGAAATTAAAATTACCTTTTGGTGCGGGAGGTCTGCAAGGCCATACATAACCATCTTCCAACAACTGTTAGTTTTAGTTTGATTTAGATGTTTGTAGCAGAATCATTGTTTTTCTCCCAATCGTGTTGTGTGGTCAGAAAGGTTGCAAGGGAAGACTTCAGAATATTTGGTTGATTCCCAAACACCCTTCGAATGATCTTCAATTTGGTGATAACCATATCCCACCGTATATTCTGCCTCATTAAGTACCATGTAGTAATACAAATAGTACTTGCACGTGTCAAGTATACAGTGTAGGAGATGGCCACTGTAAATGGAGTCTGCAGAAGGTATTATTAGAATTAAGAATATTTTTAAACAACTTACTTATGGTATATATACAATTTAATTTAATTAATAATTGATACTTACGAATTATCGTAGCCGGATGTCTGTCCAAGAGATCTACTCGCCCCACTCGGTCAAGATAAATATCCTTCCCATAGAACAACAAAATCAATTAATTCTTTATTAGTCGGTTGGGAAGTATAACTAATGGGCATACCGTCATATTTCTGATAAAGGGGAAAAATACAAACACAATATTGTAAATAAAAGTAGATGTTGTAAACTCAACACAGACACTTTTATATGCATAATGAAACTGTTAATTCACCGTTAATCAACTTTTAACCTTTTTCCTATATAAGAATTGATATTTTTGGTTTTACCCATTTTAGTTGTTAGATAAAATAAAATCAAAATCCTCTTAACAAGTGATCATCATCAGGAAAACACACTTGGCTTTTTGTATGACAAGCTAACAACACAGGAAAACCCTAATAAGAAGAAGCTCAACAAAAACTGAGCAATTGTGAACAAAGTGATGTAATATTATTATGTATCATTTGAAATCCATAATTAGATAATTTTTTGGAAAAAAATGGATTAAAGTGTGATGAATCATTATAGAGTGGTTTCAATTATGTACCTTGTTAGCACTATTGTTTCTGAGCCAATTCAGCCCCCCTGGTAACTCCTTCACCGGTAACAGCACAGATGAAACTGATTTGTTTGCAGAGCCAGTCCTGCCCCTCGTAAAGTCCTTCCCCAGTAATAGCAGAAGTCATCTCGAGGTAACTATAAAACATAATTAATCAGCTATGATAATGAGAATGATGACTGGCATCAAAGGATTGAATTTCACCCTATCGATGGGAATCGACACTCGCGGGCGGTTTTTACTTGTCGATTGACATTGCCGTTGCCATGAGCGCCTACATGTATATACCAATTCTCGATCTTGATCGAATTAATTAGTATCTTGTTAGTTGTACTTGGTGATTAGTATATTGTACGTTGTTTTTTAAGTTCAAATCTGGGTTTCCTCGGGAAGAACTCATCGATTCGCTACCACCAGCATCATCAGCATCATTATCCATTTGAGCACAACTATCATCACCACAGGTACCACCACCATCATCATAAGGACAACAAATAGGTCACTGAGTTATGACCTAATCAAACAATGCATGTGTTGACCATAGTAAAAGTCTTTGATATCAGTGCCTTTGAGTATCTCTTTTTTAGCAACATCAACATGAAACCCGAAAAGTTAAAAACTTTCGGGCGTCCATGCAATCAGTCAATGCGTATACTTTGGCAACCATCTTCTGTTCAGAATTTAGGTACATATATGTCATCATAAAATAAAATAGAAAACACTCATACCCGACATCACTTGATTCAACTTTAGTAGCTTCCTCAACAATATGATATACACAGGTAGTGGCCTACTCTCATTGACATAAATGTCGCGTCCTCTCACTTTCGCTACCTCCTTAATCGGATCATATGATGTTATCAGTTCTGCCACTAACCCAATATCTACTTCCTCTTCTTTTAACGCTTTTACAAAATTAGATAATCCATACAAATTACCTGATGCAAAATGTTGTAAATCTGGGAATCTTTTTAAAACGATGTTATTCTTTGTTTGCTCGGCTTTTGATTCCATTCCATTTGGATCCATTGCAAATCAGTTCTAGATAGTGTTGAATGAGAAGAAAAATGTTGTTAATGAGGATACAACATCGTGTGCTGTTCCTAGGGTTTTATTAAACATAGCGTGCCCTTCTAGGAAACATAAAAGTGCTGGAATTAATTGGTTGGGCATAAAGTCTCTTCTAAGCCCAAACTAGCTATAGATAGGCGAAATAATAGACGAAAATACAATCACAAAGTGTAATTATAAGAAGGCTTTTGGTTCACGGTATATTTTGAAGAAAAAAAATTGTAATTTGTCAATGAGATTGTAATATAAAAAGTTGAAATGTGTTTTACTTTAATTGATGTATTTTGTTATTTTATTTGGTTAAATCTCAACGTAATGTAATTCAAAAAACTAAAAAATAATAACAGTAACAGTAATTACTAATCGTTACGCAAAACAAAACATACTATCGTAACGAGAATTAAATTATCTTTCTATAGAGGGGCACTTCTATATACTTTCGACGAAAAAAAATTTGAATTTTTTTTAGATACGTCTGGAAAATAACACATGTGATTTGTATCGACAATCACATGTGATTTTATGAAATCACATGTGATTTGTATCACAAATCACGTTTGATTTTTTCAGACGTGACTAAAAAAAAAATCGAAAAAAATTTCTTCGAAAGTATATCGAAGTGGATGTCTACTGAAAGATAAAAAAAAATACTCGTCACGATGGTGTATTTTTTGTCGTTTGACGATTTACCGTTTGGAATATATTTTATTTTTAAAAAAGAGGTGGAAAGTGGGTTTTATTATTTTGATGAAAAAATGAGTATCTAGGATTAGTTCATTGGATCTATGCTAAATTTTGGGTCTATGTTGATCTCAACTCTTAAACACATACTCCCTCCGTCCCATTTTTATTGTCCATCTTTCCTTTTTGGGATGTCCCAATTTAATTGTCAAATAAACATAGATAAGTAAGTTTAATCAAGTTTATATTGCCCTTGTTTGAAATTATTATTACAAACTTTAAAGAAGACTTTAATTAAATAGCTAAGGGTAAAAATGTCATTCTACCAAAAAGTAAGAAAAAGAAAACAGTAATAAATGCACTTTCTTAAACTGTGTGTTTTTTGTCGGGAAACAATAATTTTGGGACGGGGGGAGTATATATTTTTATGACCACATATTTAACTTTAATCTAGAGAAGGAACAAACAAAGGCCCAAGTTAACTAAAATGAGAGTAGAAAATTGAAAATTGATATACCTTTGCTTGCCAGATTCTTGTGACGGTAAGGATACGAGCAGATCTACACAAAATTTTAGTAAAAAATGTTGTAACATTCAGAACTGTAAAACAAATATGGATCTATAAGAGAGAATTTTGAAAACAAAAATACAGATGAGAGTGTTTTTGTTTGGTGTGTGTGTGTGTGATAGAGGGTGAAATTAAGACAATATGGATGATAGTAAATGGTTGGGTGGGTAGATGGCCTGTTTTTGCACTGTGTATTTATTAGCGAGCAAGGAAAGCCATCAATGTATGATGCATGTGCATGTGTAGATGGCCTCTTGCAAGGTCTATCAAATTTGAGTATAAACTAATAACGTACTCCCTAAGTCCTATAATTACAGTCTACCGACAAAAAACATGCAGTTTAAGAAAAACATCAACTTTATAGCTTTCTCTCTCTTATTTTTTGCACAATGACACTTTTACCCTTAACCAATTAATTTATAACTTCTTTAAAATTTGTAATAATAACATCAAGTGAAGGTGATATGGTAAACTTAATCTAAATTCCTTATCTATTTTTGAAAGTGGACAATTAATTTGAGACAAACAAAAAAGAAAACGTGAACTATAATTATGGGACGGAAGGAGTATGTGCCTAAAATTTATATATATGTTTTGTCATATATAAGATGCTAGTACCTATAATGTTCCTTGTAAATTCCTTGCTCAAACAACGTTTCAATAATAGCATCATGCTCGAGTTCAAGGTGAGGTGCGTAACCGGATCACTGGTGTGAAGGTCACAGATTAAAAAACTGGTTAAAATAATCACACATAACAATATTATTTATTTAATCTTTATTGTGTTGTTATCATCATAAAAATGGTTCCAAAAATACGAACCTAGTAAAATCAAGCGTCTCACCGGACACAAGAACAGTAACTTCAAAACTTGTCTTTTCAATGATCTTCCTGCAACAATAAACCTAACAAATTCAATCTTTACCTAAATCCATAAAAATCGTGATAACTCCAAGAGAGTTTATAACAACTTGTAAGGTCTCTAATTTGATTAAAAAAAATGTACATAGTTTTTATTGTTACCAAACCATGAAAATCATATAAATGCTAGCTAGGGTTGATGGGTCATGGTTGTAATATTACATCCGTAGCAACATGATCTTCAATACCGTCGCCTAGTTAAAAAAATGCTTTCAAAATCATCGTTTCATCACATCCTTGTTTTCCACATTGTAGTCACTATTGTTGTGCGATGTTGATATTTATATCATGCATCAATGTAGTTCTATCTTTGACTCATGATAATACTGATCTTCCTGAAGGTAGCCGGCCATAACCGTTGCACCAATCGGCCCAATTGGGGACGACTATTTTGGGGCTTTTGGCCAAGACATGTCCTCGCTGTGGCGATGACAAGAGCTCCTCGTTACAAGCTCGTCGCTAAAGTCTTTAGCGAGGACGCACTTTGTCTTTTACCGACGACGATGTGGGACCCACACGATTTTTCACTCAAAATTTTCTAATCGGACCCCCAAACATTTGGCAAGGACACGTCCTCACCACAACCCATCGTCAATTAATTTGATAATTATAATATTTAATTAATTAATTAATTGAATTATTAAATTATTTATTCGTGAATACTAACTGGGACCACCAAGGCTTTTGGCGAGGACATATCATTGCCAAAAGCACATGCATTTTTGCAACATATTGCTACTTTTTAGTCAATTTCCAGATTTAGTCTAGAAAAAAAATGTACAAAAACCTAGAATTCCAAACCTTGTAATTAACCAATGATGCCAGTGTGCTTAGTGACACTTATGAGAATGATTATGTTATGGGACCGATTTGAGATGGTCAATCTCCCAAGAAGTAGATACGAGAAGAGATGGATAACGCCCTTGAGCGAGCAAGACTCGAAGAATACTAGAGAGAGACTAGAAGACTTTTCTTTTCATTCATTCTTCATACTCGATGAAAAGGAAAATACCATAATATATAGAGTGAAAATAAACGGTTAAACTAACTAGTGGGTTTAAAACTACCCACTAACATAAACTTGATCCTTTAGAAAGCATGCACTCCTCCACGAAAATAGAGCCACGTCTATGAAAGTAGATGACTAATTCTCCTCCACCATATTAAGCTTATTGCACTCATATGGAAATTCCCTTGTACGTGTAGTCAAGGCTGTCAAACTCGCGAGTTTACACGTAAGATCGTACGATCTTACGTGTCCACCTGATAAGATCGTGTAGGATCGGTGTAGGATCGCATCCGATGTAGGATCACAGGTAGGATCGTAAACTCGCGCGTAAGATCGTAGGGTCGCGTGTCGATACGAGTTTACCAAATTACCAAGTTACTAACTTATTGACTTACATACTTACTAGCCCATTACTTTTTTAGGCCCAAAAAAGAACAATATGAGTCCGCTCATCTCAGTAACAAGTATTGACGTTTCATTCCTAGATTTTCTAATCAATAAACCTAATTATCTATTTTTCCCAAATTGAAATTACATGAAACAAATTAGGGTTCTTCTTCTCATGTTCTAGTTACCTTAAGCAAAAAATTTCTTACAGGTAATTGTTGTTTTTTGTTTTACATTTTCATAGTTTTAACTATTAACCTTTAAGTTTTAATTCAAATACCTTAATTGTAGTGATACTAGTGAAGTACTTTGTTTTGAGACGTTTATTACGCATGTTATGTAATTTTATTCCGCTAAATCGTGAATGTGACGATTGAAACTTGACTTTTTTTTGTTTTACTTTTACTTTGGTATTTTAAATTTGAACTTTGACATTTTCAAGAAGATATTATATAAATTTATATTTAATGATGAGTAGAAATAAAAATAGTTTAACTCTTTTATCCGTTGCTTACAGAAAATGATAAATCGGTAAGATCTTACGATTTCGATCTTGTAAAGAAAAAAACGATCCCAGATGGGATCGCGATCTTGACAGCCTTCGCTTTCAATTTGCACAAATTTTAAGCATTAACTACTCTATTTACCAATCATATATCATCTCTCTCCATTAACACTACGTCAATTTTGGGTTCTCGAGATAGCCAACTTTTATGGCAACTAAAAAGTCAATTCAATGGGCGTAGTCGCTAAAAGTGAAACCGGGAATTTTAGTGACAATGTGTAGTCGCTAAAGACTTTTAGCGACTACATGTGCCACTTATATCGACTACTTCTGTAATCGCTGTAAGCGGTTTCTTTTGTAGTGTAAAGTATTTCTTGATTAGTTGAAATATGAAAATGATCAAGCATTTATGACAACTAAAAATACAAACATGACCTTATAACTTAAAACGGAAGGAGTATTTCACAAATAGAAATCCGGTTTTTCCAAGGGGTTTCGTCTGTGATTGTAGTTTAGATAATGTACACGTAGAACATGTGAAACAAATAAATAGTTTATTTAGACTTAAAATACATGCGATGCATAAAACATTTGTACAATTGTATTTTGGGAAAATTCTCAAAATAGACCGGTCGCCTAAAGTGTTTACTCTTTCTAGACCTTAAAAAGTAAACTTCTCAAAATAGACCAGTCGCCTGGTCTCTTAAGTCGCCTAAAAAACTTTTCACTTTTTGTGTAAGTTATTTTTCAGTAAGTCACTTTTTGCCTAAAGTTGCCTAAAAAAGTAGGTCTCCTAAAAACATGTCTGAAAAGTAACTTACACAAAAAGTGAAAAGTTTTTTAGGCGACTTAAGAGAAAAGGCGGCTGGTCTATTTTGGGAAGTTTACTTTTTAAGGTCTAGAAAGGGTAAACACTTTAGGCGACCGGTCTATTTTGAGAATTTTTCCTTATATTTTCTACTCCCTCCGTCCCATTTTTATTGTCCACGTTTCCTTTTTGGGATGTCCCGATTTAACTGCCCACTACTAAAAATAGATAGGGAAATTTGATCAAGTTTACGATATTACCCTTGTTTGAAATTATTATTACAAACTTTAAAGAAGACTTTAATTAATTATTAAGGGTAAAACTGTCATTTTGTCAAAAAGTAAGAAAGAGAAAGCAGTAATAAATGCACTTTTTTTAAATTGTGTGTTTTTTGTCGGGGGACAATAATTTTAGGATGGAGGGAGTATTTTCTTTCTCCAAATTTTGACTAATAATCTTTACAAATAAACTAATCAAATCATTACGTACTATATATATACAAAAGGCAGCCTACCCGGCCCGCAAAAATTTAATGCAACCCGACTTTTTTCACCCGGCATTTAATGAG
>BQNB010054389.1:5880-39568 GCA_026074375.1 Tanacetum coccineum
GATCCCTAGAAATTAATAAACCAATGCAATATGTTAGATAAATCTTATTACTCTTTATTCATAGCTAAGGCATCTAAAATGACCAAATCAAGAAACCCTAGGCATGATTATTAATGAAACATCATAATGATTCTACAAATGGTTGTTTGCATAAAAAACTGAACTAAAATCAAACAATAATGTGAACTTATTCCTTTTATTTGGAACCGTTTTTACGGTTGAGGAATCAATTTGCATAAGAAGCTGAACTTTTTTTTTGAACAGCGGGATATATATAAACCAAAAACGAACCACCCAGTAAGACACTTGGAGGCCGGAGAACAAAGTTTACATACAAAGAGAGGAACACGGGTTATCAAACCAGTGGATCCAGTTTAGATGAACTTTTCTAAGCCTACACGATATCTAATTAAAAGACGAAAGCTTAATGTCATTAAGGATCAACTGCTAAGAAGGCCGTTTTGAAGAAAAACACGTCTCATTCCGAAACCTCCATAGGATCCATAGAGTCGTTTGAACTACAACGTCAAAGGCAGCTCTATGATTGGTTAGAATGGCGACTCTATCGGCATAAGAAGCTGAACTTAAGATGCACCTTAAATGTTGGTGTTGGTGTCAAAGAACAAGATGATGTTGGGCACAACTGATGAACGTAGGGTGTTAATTGTAATGATGTCTCTAACCCTATGCATACAAGAGGTATTTATATGAGATACTAAAAACCCTAGTTTAACTTGTAATACAAGATTATTGATTCAAAAAGTGACGAGGTTGATTAAAGGATGAAACCATATTTATAACATACAAATAAAAACAGCAATTCCAAATAATTAATCAAATCGAATATAAAATTTCAATTTTCATCAAAATAGAATTGATTAATTTTTAAACAAAATTGGTGGTTTAATTATTATTCTACAAACATCTATTACAATATATATAATTAATCAATCAACAATAACGTAAGACAAGAATATTATAAAAAGTTTACCGGTAGTGAATTTTATCGAACTTGAGTGATCGATTAAAAAAATGTCGAGGTTAAAGGGATACATATATAGGAGCTGAGAAAACTAACCGACTTAATTATGCATGGTTTTTCTTTTGTTCCTGTAAGTTTTAAAATATTTAGTATTGGCCCTTGCTTCCTTTTATCACGGCTGAGTTTTCCAAAGTAAAGCCGACTTTAACGTTTGTAGAAAAAGAAAAGGGTCAATTAGTGTCTAAACCTAGACCCGTTTACCTGTTTGGTCCTCATAAAATCATAGACCCAACATTTGTCATAAACTCAATGAACCAATCATATGCATTCATTTTTTCATCAAAAATAAAAAAAAACTCACTTTTCACCTCTTTTTTTTAAATTAAATATCTCACACCCCGTTAATCGTTACGCAAAACAAAACATACCATCGCGACGAGAATTAAATTATCTTTTTATAGAGGGGCGACACTATGTACTTTCGACGAACTTTTTTTTTATGATTTTATGAAGTAATATACGATTTTATAAAATCATATATGATTTATGAAATCATATATGATTCATTGTACGAATCATATATGATTCGTCATACGAATCATATATGATTTTCGCAATTCGTGACTGAAACAAAATTGAAAAAAGTTTGTCGGAATCACAAATCATATATGATTTTATGAAATCATATATGATTTTATGAAATCATATATGATCCTTAGGGGATAAACCTCACTCCTTTTTCGCTCCTGAAGAAAACCCCCACGCGAGGCTTGAATCACAAGACCTCTCGCATTGGTAACAACCCCCCAAGGTTCCCCTTGGTGGCTATCTGTAGCAAGCCAAATGGTTAGAACGGGTCAATTATCCTCTAAACGCTAGGCCCGTTTAACCTGTTAGGTATGTTCATAAAACACCTGCCCTCACACCAAAGGCCCCCCTATTTGTCCTAATAGCCCCCGTTATAACATTATACAGTTACTTCCTTTGTATATCTACGCCACGTCGATTTGCACATGAAGAGTAATTAAGTCTGGTCTAGCTTCTTACCTTCAATATGTCGTGAGTATATATGTGTAAAACGTAAGCAAATTTATATTTAGAAGAAATGTCCTCCAGAATAAATACGTATTTTTCAAAAATGTAACTCTTATATTTGTTCAAAATAAAATGCAAAGAAACCACTATGGGTACTCAAATCGACCGGTGAGGTGATATAGGCGACCAATCACAAGGAGGTTCCTAACAACACACACTACAACTACCCCGACAACTATGAGATCCACGCCACTAACAGAAAGTGTGTTTTTAAGTAATTAACTACTACAACTCAAAACACTTATTCAACACACCAGCTAGCGCCCTCACCCTCCCATTGGTGACTTTTTATTAATCAATGCCATAGTAGATCGGTCCTTAAATAGGTGCTGGCCAAACAATACAAAAGAAACTAGACTGTCCCCAACACAGATTCAGCCTGAAACTACAATACTCACATTTACAAACACTTTAGATGACTAACACAACAAAAACTATGATTAAGAAGATCAAACACTAAAGATCAATTGATCTTAAACCTAAACAAGAAATTTGATATGATATTCAGAGAGAGTTGAGATAAGTATGAGAGAAAACGGATAACCCCATGGTCCCCTACACAATAGAAATATACAAAACTGGAACACAACTTTAGATAGGCTAAATATATTTCAATAGATTGGGTTTAATTGGTGTGAGAAACGGGAGAGGGACGCGTATCTGATAAAAACCTAAAGAAAAACGAATCGTGTCGGGTTCTCATTTATTAAACCCGATTAAAAACCCGACATTTATGATGCCTCGGGGAGGCAATCTTGTTGTTTAATAATAAAGGTATAATTGTTTATGCGTACTTGAGGACAAATTAATGGATAGTTTGTAGTAAGCTATAAGTACGATGGTTGATATATTGAACTCGTCACCCTTTCAAAAACTAAAGAGACTAACTAAGCTTTATGGAAGTAATGGCCTTTTTTTTAAACGGCTATTTGTATCAAACATCAAAAAATGCTACATTCTAACAAGGATCTAGAAGGCAACATATTACAAAATACCTAGTTCAAGTACTAGAAACATAACATGCATCAATAGGACAAGAAAGCCATAAAGCCCAATCAAGAGAACTTTTTTTACACCTATTATTCAACCAACAAAAACAAAGATGTTGTATTTTGATGAAGAGATCCTCTACCAAGCACCTTTTTGCTGCAAGATCTTCTAATTTCTTGCATTCCAAATCAACCAAGATGATGAGAATATAAGGGATTCAAAACATGAGAGTTAATGTGCTTGAAATAACCTCATATTTTGCGAGCTATGGTTTTTGATAAAATCGATAATTTCCAAAAAGGAAGAGCCCGTCTTGAATTCAAAACCCCACCACAAAAAAATGTTTTTCCAAAGGTGAGAGACCCACTCACATTTGGCCAAAATGTGAATCAATAGTCTCGGAATCATTGTCACAAATGGGACATAGGATCGAAGGTATGTCTATACCTTATGATCTAACTCCACTCTAGTTGGGATACGGTTTCTCTCGGCACGCCAAACAAAAATTAAGACTTTTGAAGGAATGAGAAAAGACCATCTAGTTGGAAGACCGGTCGAGTGGAGCCCGCATTTACCAATAGTAACCCGCACTGATTTAACATAAAACAAATTTGAGTCACTTAACAAGAAATTCTAACTACCTTGTACCATGACAAAAGTTACAAAGTAATTCCATAAGCTCGTCGAATTCTGCCATCTCCCTTCCACTTCTGATGGGTCGACGCCAATCCCATATCCATTGAAAGTTATCATCGTCACTTCCACATCGATCACTAAGACAACATTCATGTGACGTTTCAAGTGCAAACAACCTTAGAAATTTTTGTGACAGAATGTGATTACCCAACCAAGGTTAAGTCCAAAAATAAATTTAACTCCGTGTTAGGAAAGTCATTGTTTAGGAATGTCTTCACATTCAATGCGTTTGACTATTTGTTTAGGAAAGTCATAATAGCCATAATTAGGGGTGTTGATCGGTTTGGTTATCGGGTTATTGGGTTTGTTCGGTTCGGTTAGTTCGGTTAATTTTTTTTGGTCAACCCGAAAACCGAACTGAATAGTAAGTCATGATCGAACGAATCTTGTGAAATCGAATTTCGACATTCTGTCTCGTGTCTGGAGTTGTACCCGAATAACACAGAATATCATAATTTTTTAAAAAGTAATTAATGAGTGTACATAGATTTTTTAGTAAACCAAAAATTGATTATTAACATAAAAAAAGTGTTTTTTTTATAGATATGATAAACTTTTTAATAGGTAGCTTGATATGTATTTATATGATTTTGTTTGTTTGGTTTTCGCGGTTGATAGGTTCGGTTCTCGTTTGCGGAGAGTGCCAAACTCATATCCATCCTAAGAACTGAATTAGTAGTTCGGTTCGGTTCAGTTTCGGCGAATTCGGTTCGGTTATTAGTTCGGTTCGGTTATTTACGGTTCGGTTCGGTTTCGGTTTTCGATTTATTCGGTTTTTTTCATTTTTTATGCTCACCCCTAGCCATAATAGGCTCATGGCCCATTTAGCTATTATAAATACTCGTTGTAATCTTTTATTATTCAATCAATCAAATTAAAGATCAAAATATCTCTCAATCTTCTCTCTATTTTCTGACGGAGCCAGCACACGCTTGAAGTGGTGCCCTATCCCGATACAACCCCAAACCGGGTCGTATCAACTGGTGCTTTCATTGAGAGCTCTCGTTGAGAGGGCTTTCGATCCAGGTTACCAAAAAGAAAAAAACTATTCACGAGTTACTATTCATCGCAGTACTATTCATCACAGTACTGTTCATCAATTACTATTCATAAAAAAAATTGAGTTATTGTTCATGGCATCAGAGGGCATCGATTCAGAAGCGGAATATGCATTATCTAGGCAATTGCAAAGGGGTACGGTGACCGAATACCAAAATGAGTTTGAGATGCTTATAAGTCGAATAACGGGGAAATCTGATTCTTTACTTACAACGATTTATATCTCCTGAATTAAACCAGCTCTACAACGTGCACTCTTATGGTCAAACCCCACCACTTTAGGTGTGGCTTTTTCATTAGCCCGCGTAGTGGAAGCACGCTTCGCGAACCAAGGGCCGACTACAACCAGTGCTACACCAAACCTGAAGCCCCCAACCTCTCCAATTCTTACAATAATGATCCCCAAAATAAGCATTCTGATTCCCAACAGCACCAGAAGGTTGCACACGAAGTTGCACCACAGTACTTTTAAAAAACCCGTGAGAAAAACCTTAAACTACAAACCCGCTGACACGGTTGCAAAGATTGAAGAGACTAGTGAGTTTTACACTTCAGAATCAGAAGAACATAGAACTAAGCCGAAAAAAGGGAAGAGTAATGATGATGGTTTTAAGTGGGGTGTACAGGAGGCGTCAACCTTCGAGGAGCTTAAGCATCAGTTATCTACTACACCGGTTTTAAGTTTACCGGATTTTAATGAGGTCTTTTTGATTGAAGCTGAATGTGATAGGCACGGAGCCGTTTGAAGAACCCATAGCTATACATGACTGGCGGGTAGTGTTGACAGCAATGCAAAGAATATTATGGGATCCTGGAATAAAGAGTGCTTTTCAAGATGACACCTTGAGAGCAAGGTGGTTTCGAAGGAGTGAGGAATGTTACGCCCTCAGTTTAGGATAATATCATAGTTTATTATGTTTAGGATATGTGTTGAGTCATATTAGGAAAATCATTTATGTTGTCTCCTTGTGTTAGGAAAGTCATTGTTTAGGAATGTCTTCGCATTCAATGCGTTTGACTATTTGTTTAGGAAAGTCATAATAGCCATAATAGGCCCATGGCCCATTTAGCTATTATAAATACTCGTAATCTTTTATTATTCAATCAATCAAATTAAAATCAAAATATCTCTCAATCTTCTCTCTATTTTCTAACGGAACCAGCACACGCTTGAAGTGGTGCCCTATCCCGCTACAACCCCAAACCGGGTCGTATCAACGTTCCTGTGACGTTTCAAGTGCAAACAACCTTGGAAAGCCAATTAATACAACGTTCCGATGGCTAACACACGCTGAATAGGAACAAAGGCAAGGACTGATGCTGAGATGGGATACCGTAATGGACTGCTATCCGAAAATCCAAATCTTCTGGTGTAAGGCAGCCCTTTAGATCCTGTTAGACAACCACAACCAAAAAAAACATAAAATCATTTACTAATAACATGAATAGGAACAAGAAAGACACCCTTTTCATACAAAAGATGAAACGTAAGCTTAAAGCTAAGTAAATGGTTTTCACTTTAACTTTTAACATATTACACGTCAACATATGATAAGAAACACAACCAACATACAATTGGCTATGTGCTTCACAAAATTTATGCTTTAACAAGTCATATACTACTCCTTTATTGCTTGATCCACAAAAGCACAATGATAAACAAAAACTTTACCATGGATTGAAATTAATAATCTTCACATTAATACTACCTGTACGTAGTCTGTGCATGCCACTATCACGTCTGTATTTGATAAGCGGTGTGGACCCTATTCTATATACCAAAGCATCTACAAGAGGAAGCTTGATAACCAAACAAATCGAGCTAAAAGGAACAAGCTTTCTTTAAAAAGCATGATTGGGGAATCGGCAAGGAACCAAGAAAGCTATGTTTACAAGTGATACGCTGCAGCAATCTTAAAGATAGCAAGTCAACATCGTTACTCTTTACGCGTATAAGTTAGGGGGACGAAAGCGCATGCACTTTTATATCAGAGCATATGAAGGCACTAAACAGGCTCGAAGAAAATTAAAACACAACCTAAGTTTACATTAGCTAACCATATGATAAGGAACTTCAGACACTTCTAAAATAATACTAGCCAATTTATAATGGCGGGAGACAAAACTGTCATTAAGAAATCTCAGTAGCACACTTCATTGTCGACTAACCGTTTGCCGGCAGTTAGAATTATTCCATTTGCCTCTATACATCGCTCAATTAAACTTCATATTACGAGGCCATTGTTAGGTTTTAGTAATGGCTCGCAATCTATTATTTCTTAACATAAAGGTATAGCCAGCTTTCAAGATTGATAGTCGCAATGTATTCCCGATCAACAAGAGATTTGGTTGGCTTTGTTGGTCAGCAAGCTGTGTGATCTAACAAAGTAAGCAAACATAATATTGCCACCCCAAGGCTTATTATACGGGTCAAGTATTGTACCAAACAAGGTACTCGGATTGCCATGCACCCAAACACATATACGGTTAAGCTATTCGGGGTACTCGTATCGCCTCGAGTGATATCTAAAGTAGCTCTTTTGTGGTAAACAAAGCATCTAACTTCTTTTGTACTGTGATGTACAATAAGTATTGGTACAATGACTAACACAACATGATAAACGAAAGAGTACATTTGTGTTTTATGCACAGAAAAAATTGACAGCTAAATACTTATGATAAGTACCTGCATTTCCTCAACGCCACCTATTGCCGATACTGATATCAGCTTCTTGAAGCAAACATAAAAAAAACATCCCACATCGTTTCGCCCATCTCGCCAATCAGATCGCTAAGAATTTATTTCAGTTTCCCTATATGAACAACTCTTGTGACCTACATTTCATTTAGGTTTGAGTCCCCTAAGTTGAATATAATGTCAACCTAAAACAAAGAAAAATAGATTATGTTACATATAAACTAAACTAATCTATGTTTTGACTTTTGAGATCAAACATAGCCACTTTCAACTTGAGGATATATTAACAAGGTAAATTTATTTATTGAGCTTCATTAGAAACGGTTGGGTATACGACACACTGTATCAGTTACTAGCAGCTAGCTACAGACACGTTGACAGCTGAAAAACGACAGCAAAAATGAAGGACAGACTATCGATTATTGATTGATATTTGAATATCAATTGTCCTGAACCTATGGATTTGTTTAACACTACCACGCAGTGTGATGTAAAATGCTGTAGGATTAGGTTACGACAAATGAAAAAACTAAAGTGATATTAGATGTGAATTCCATGAATACATATATGTTGAGTGCACAAAAGTTTAAAGGGGGCATAAACACCAACAACGCAAAAAAAAACATTTGTGGTATATATGTTTATTATTAAATTAAATATACTAGATGGCCTAGATATCAGCGCACAAAAAGATTTAATTTTTGCACCATACATCAAAATACAAATCACGCGTCTTACAATAAGAGGAGCGGCCAGACTTTCCAACCATGTTAGCAGGGGCCCAACTTGATTCTTCCCCTTACATGTTCCCACTTGCACGGTAGACCATATTGTCCAAAATATTGATCGAAAAATTATACCATATACACATGCTGTATTTTCATTGCCCTTCATGAACAAGATAGTCATTACTCCAGGAAAAAGAATTCGGAAAAGTGTTTCCATTGCACCTTTACTAGGTGCAATCTCATCACGGATATTCTCGGGAATTGAGTTGTAATGATTGAAGGCATTTTTCATGAACCTTAAGAGGCTTACCAATCGGTATATATATAGAGCCCCGGCAAGCCAAGGTTAGACAATTTCATCCTTGCTTTAACCAACCTATCTGGCAATATTTTGAATCCCATCTGTTCTCAAATACTTTATTCTGTTTGATCTTTTTTGCTATACTTCTGGAAATGGCTGCCTTGACCCCTACTTCATCTATGTGGTTGCTAAAATCCACTACGAATGAGATGCGCTCAAGTGTGCTCCAAAAGAAGTGATGACCCAATACATGCTGTAGTCCTACTTTCCTGCACAAGATTAATATTTATCGTTAGTCATTTGAAAAACTATTAGTTTTAATGCTGGTTTTTGGAATAGCTTTTCCTTTTCTGCATATGAATAAGTACTTCATGACATAGTGCTTTGAAAGAACGCAATAATACCTGAAAAGATGTTTATTGAATAAAATCCAATCAATATTTATATTTTAGGAAATGAAATAATTGATCGGTATAAATGGTAGTTAATGGTTATGATCAATGTTATGTTTTGTAACCATCGATATTTAATTGTGTAAATGCCTTTGGAGTTACAACTCTTATGATCAATGTTATTTATGATGGAGTTACAACTCTTATGATCAATGTTATTTATGATGGAGTTAGAACTCTTATGATCAAATGCTATTTATGATAGAGTAATAACTCTTATGATCAATGCAATTAAGTTACAATGCTATATACTTGAGTTAAAGTGACAAATTTGTGCATCGCACCAACCCCGGCTAAATTATAAAGAGTTTAGCACCCTTTTTTTAACAAAAATATAAACAGAAAAAATAAGCAATCCAAACCAGGGTTCTAAATAGCGGCGCCATAGCGCGCTATAGCGGCGCTATAGCGCGAGGCGTGGCCTCCACGTTACGAAACAGGCCAAGGCGTCATCTTGAGGCGTGGCGTGCAATAAGGCGCCATAAAGCGGGCTATAGCGCGCTATAGCGTGATTTTTTTTGAAGCTTTAAAAAATTTCATGGATTTGAGCTTATTTACAAGTATTTATGCTTTGGGTTGTATGGGATTCGGGCTTAGTAACCCCGTTACTCAATTTTAATCCTAGTAGCTAACTAATATTGACCACTCTATAAATATTTTTTGCCGCCTTGAGTCACGCCTTAAAAACGCTATGACGCAACGCCTCACGCTAAAGCTTGAGGCTTGCCTATGCCGCTACGCCACACTTCACGCTATTTATAACCTTGATCCAAACACCCAAATTTTAACAAAAATGTTAATTGGTGGTACCTGTCATTTAGGATCTTCTTAATAAGATCACGGGCCTCGACTATCTTACAAAGTTTGAGTTCATTATCTCCCACTTTTTGGTCACTGAACTTATAAGAACCGCCACTTGTACAATACAATAGGATTTTTGCAAAATCGTGCATGTTCGTTCTCAATCTACCACCTATTGTGAATAATAGGGAAATCCTTTAAGATGTCAAAAACTAGCTTAAATAACAAAAAAGGTGATTATGATTGAAATATGTAGCAAGTCTCACCTTTATGTTCATCCTTTTCTTCCTCAATTTCTTCCTCAAACACAAATCTGCACGGTTCGAGCTTTGCAATTGCATAAGCGTTTACGAATACATTGTTTGGCCTTAGGTTTCCGTGATATATTTTTTGGCTTTGCAAACAAAAACCCCCTTTGCTATGCCCCTGCGGTTAGTAATAGACAAAATATGCTATTTAAAAAATTGTTAAGATCTTCAAACAATCAAAAGTAGGTTTATTA
This sequence comes from Tanacetum coccineum, assembly GCA_026074375.1. NCBI lineage: Eukaryota > Viridiplantae > Streptophyta > Magnoliopsida > Asterales > Asteraceae > Tanacetum > Tanacetum coccineum. The sequence continues at coordinate 16,185 of BQNB010054389.1, forward strand.
CATTATATTAAATATTACCTTAGAATATCCAATCGAAGCTGTTTAGACCCACTGAATTCTGTAAAATTATGGAGCCCGACATATTCCGCTAATGTATGTTCACACTTCTCATACGCAAAGTAATAAAAATCACTTTGCTCTTGCCAACCATAAAAACGTAAGATATTATCGTTAATTTCATCATGTCTAACTCTCTTAATCGTGTTAACGATATTAGTCCTCTTATCGATCCTCATTACACGAACAATCACATCCTCGTAAAGACCCGTGGTTGTGTTGTTTGTCCATTCGGCTAAAGGATCCACGATCATTTTCTTACGAAACATTCTAATCCAACATAATTCTTCAATAGTTCTTCCCCCGGGAAGACTTTCAATATCATATCTCTGACATATCTTCATAAACTCATCAAGATTTCGGGCATACAAAACCTTACATGGTAATTCTGTATTAGGAAATCCAGCCTTGACATTAGCAAACACCAAACGCCACTTAAGTTTGGGAGGTCCTGCCCAAGACGACGATAAAATATCATATCTGCGGATGCTTATTGAAAGCGTTGAAAAGCTTTCTGAAGTAGATTCGCCAGGGTACACTTTTTCCCCGGTCTGGTAGTTAAGATCAAATTCCAAAAGTGTGGGAGTTGCTTGTATCTTGTCACCATAGGTACGTTTGAGTTTATTTTGGAGATCTTCAAGCGAGACATGTGAGATAACCTACGAAAAAAATGGTCAAAAATTTTAGATGCATGCAGATTTCTTCAGGTTACAACCACTTTTGAAAAAAAAATTCACCAAGCTCGTTCTAACACAAACACATTAGAAAACGCACAAAATGAAAAAAGAACAAAAAGATATTTGCGCGTCCGTTTGCGGTTCCCAAACACCGAGCTCCATCATATGGCGTGGTCAGCGTGGGAATCATTGTGGAGCTCGGTGTTTGGGAACCGAAAACGGACACGCAAATATCTTTTTGTTCTTTTTTCATTTTGTGCGTTTTCTATTGTGTTTGTGTTAGAACGAGCTTGGTGAATTTTGTTTCAAAAGTGGTTGTAACCTGAAGAAATCTGCATGCATCTAAAATATTTGACCAATTTTTTTGTAGGTTATCTCACATGTCTCGCTTGAAGATCTCCAAAATAAACTCAAACGTACCTATGGTGACAAGATACAAGCAACTCGCACACTTTTGGAATTTGATCTTAACTACCAGACCGGGGAAAAAGTGTACCCTGGCGAATCTACTTCAGAAAGCTTTTCAACGCTTTCAATAAGCATCCGCAGATATGATATTTTATCGTCGTCTTGGGCAGGGCCTCCCAAACTTAAGTGGTGTTTGGTGTTTGCTAATGTCAAGGCTGGATTTCCTAATACGGAATTACCATGTAAGGTTTTGTATGCCCGAAATCTTGATGAGTTTATGAAGATATGTCAGAGATATGATATTGAAAGTCTTCCCGAGGGAAAAACTATTGAAGAATTATGTTAAATTAGAATGTTTCGTAAGAAAATGATCGTGGATCCTTTAGCCGAATGGACAAACAACACAACCACGGGTCTGTACGAGGATGTGATTGTTCGTGTAATGAGGATCGAGAAGAGGACTAGTATCGTTAACACGATTAAGAGAGTTAGACATGATGAAATTAACGATAATATCTTACGTTTTTATGGTTGGCAAGAGCAAAGTGATTTTTAATACTTTGCGTATGAGAAGTGTGAACATACATTAGAGGAATAGGACACCCGGGCAATAATAAAAGAATATGTTTCCCCCGTTACCGGTGTCCCCTCCAAGGACACCCGGGCAATAATATGTAGAGTAAACTACATTTTTGGTCCACATGGTAAACCGGGTATAACACTTTTGATCCATTTTTTTAAAATCTTACGGATCTACTCCAATACCCGACAACCCGTTTCACTTTTGGTCCATTTTTTCGTTGACTGATAATTTGACCAGTTAACACATGTGAAATGACGAAAGTACCCTTCTCTTGGTATAACAAATGACTAGAATACCCTCCTATCATTTTTTTCACTTTCTATTATTATTATTATTAGTTTACTATTATTATTATTTTTTCAAAACCGCAACCCAGATCTAGCATCACAATATCATTTATTTTTTTAAAACTCATTCATACAACAACAATACCAGTTCATTTTCAACAAACAAAAACCCAAATTCAAACAAATCTATCATCTTTATCTTTTTCTTCAATCTCATCCAAATATAATAAAAACCCAAGTTGATAAGCAAATCCCAAGACACATCGAAACTAAAACACAATCTTCTTATTTAATCATAACCATTTTCACATCATCAACATCTTTTTTCTTAAACACATTCTTAATCTCATCCAAACCCAAATTGAAGCCTTTCATTCAAACACACATCTTTAAATCTTCTTAACCCAACTAATAGGTGATACCAAACACACGATATTTGGTGGTTATGATGGGTCACCGACGACACACACATACACCAGATCTAACAGAATACACAAATGATGTATGCTGTGAAAAGGTTGTGTAAAAAAGGTTGCCCTCTTGTCTTCAACAAACCCATCTAATCACCCTACATACACGCTCACAGATCATGGAAAAATGCGATGGTAGTGATTTGGGGATTTGGTGGTAGGCGGCGGTGATTTGGTGACAAACGATGACGACTATGGTTGTGGTTTGGTGGTGATTTGGTGGCAGGCGGTGGTGGTTAGTGGATGATGATACTGGGTGGTGATTATGGAAGGTGATGGTGGATATTAATAGTGGATGGTGGTGGATGGCTATGGCGTTTGATGGTGAACGGTGGTTATCAGAGAATGAGTGTGTATATCATATCTGTAAATGTAAATGTGATAATGAGAAAAAAGATATACTTATGTAATTCTTTTTGTATTTAATAAGATATGTATAAAGACAAGTATACCCTCAAATTTAACAGTCAACTTAAGTTAAACAGACGGTAGTAACGAATTTGGACCAAAAGTGAAACGGGTTGTCGGGTATTGGAGTAGATCCGTAAGATTTTAAAAAAATGGATCAAAAGTGTTATACCCGGTCTTCCCGGGGTAACTTTTGTGGACCAAAAATGTTTACGTTTTCACTTCTTATATGTAATAATGTGAAAATTGGGGTTGGGCCCACGCAGGCGCCAATCCAATACGTTATCCGGACATTCGGTTATATAACGTTCGGGGGGGTTTCCCGGTGATAGGACTAGTCTCCCGGACGGGGGGAATTTGTCATAATCCCTAATAGATTATTTCTTTATAACAGTCGCGCTCACCCTCTAGTGTTTTTACAGGTTCTTTGCAAACCTTTGCTTAAATCCCATTTATTTCATAAAAAGTTTTAGTATTTGGACCCTTTTTACGTTTCAAAAAAAATACCCTAATACCCAAGTATTTGTTATCTCCTCGCGTGATATTATTATATAAGTACTTTAAACCATAAAAAAAAACAGGTAAATCAATTACAATGTATATTGCATTTTGTAAAACATAAAGGCATTGTTACTCACCCCAAAAAAATATTCTATGTTTTAATAATTAACCAGTTTAGTAATATAACCATTGGGGCTTTATAAAAAATACTCACCTCGTTGTCTGCAAGGAAAACGGTTTTGGCAGAATCTGTCACATATTAAAAGCCACGGCACAAAACGAAAAAAGGGGGGGGGGGTGGGTGGTGGGGACCCGGAACAAGCTAGGTGCATTGGGGTAAGTTTGCAAACTTAATTCTTACACGGGCGGTTCGAACGAGAAGCTGCAACTAATCTTAACTGCTAAGTCCCACCAGCCTAAGATAATAAATTTAGGTTTCCCGATGAATGGTTAAGTTAACGCGACACGTTGATAAAAGACTCAGATTTAATGCTGTAACGGTTTGGTGGTTGGTTAAATAAATAAATTTAAAGTATATGCAAAGTGTGTAATATATATTCTTTATATATTACATATGAAAATAACCCTTATATAATTCCTACCGTGAATTATATAACAAAGACAGTCAATTCAAATATTAATGAAATGTATATAATACCTTGCAGGTATTATATCATAAGTGTGGGTAAATAATTTAAACCAGTTAGTTTGACCCTACTAAAAAGACTTTGAATAAAAGTATACCCATGTCTTAATGTTATGAATCAACAAACCATGTTTGTAAAGTTTATAACCATTATAAAATATAAAATAATATTTTATAAATTATCTTTCGTTTCTTCGACGGGTCGTGTCTAAAATAGTTCGTCTCATTGTAAAAGTATAGTTTTCGTTCGTTTATCTGGTTACTGTATAATACAATTTATTATATAATTTAGTCCTTTTTATCGGTTTCTGAAATAATATAAACTCTAGTAAAACATTACTAAGTATAAAACTTCTATAAATTTCGCCATGACATTTCCATTTATAAATCGTTTTCCATATTTATAAAGTCTAACGTTTTTCCCACTTAATCAATGAAATCAATATTGCAAACCCCCACGTGTTTTAAATATATAAACATATATATTTATATCAACCGAACATAATAATAATTATTACATTTATTTAACCATTTTAAACCACCAATATATATATCCAGTTTCATGTTTATTAAACCTTAAGTTGTATTTATTCACCGTTTATCATGAACCAAACGTACCCTTTTTATTGTTTCGCTAACCCAAACACACTCCTTGTGTGTTCCTATCCAAGCCAAACGTACCTATTGCTGTGCCCGCTGTCCCAAACACCCCTTTGGTCCTATTTACACAGCCGAACGCACCCTTTGTGGGTGGGCTGTTAAGCCAAACGCACCCTTGTGCGTGGTTTCATTAAACAAACGCACCCTCTTTGATGGAAGTACAAGCCAAACGCAGCCCTTGCTGCGGGTGTGAAAGCCAAACGCACCATTGTTAGGCTGTCACAGCCAAACGCGCCCTAATCGGGCGGCTGACCCGATACCGACCGCACCCTTGCAGTGCCGAAAATCAAACCAACGCCCCTAGTTGATCAACTATCAATCACACGCACCCTTTTTGTTGGCTGTCCCAAACAAACACGCCCTTTCCGGGGCGAACACCAACCGACGCACCCCTTGGGGCGAAATGAAACCAAACGCAGCCTTGTGGCTGCTGACCCGGACCCAAACGCACCCTATGAGGTGAAGATATAAACCACCCGGGCCCTACCTTGGCTGTAAACATCAGCCTAACGCACCCTTAGTTAACGTTCTCAGCCAAACACCCCTTGGCAGCCAACCCGCAACCAAACGCCCCCTATGCGGGTCTAAACCAGCCAAACAAACACACCCGCTGGTGGTTTGGCCCGACACCCCACGCACCCTTGTGGGTCGTGGTGGCTTCAACCCGGACCAAACGCACCTGATGCTTATAAAAATAAACCCAACGCAGACCAACAACACCCTCTTTGGGCTGCCTACCCCGAAAACAAACACCCCGGTGGCTGTAACAATACCAACCACACCCTTATTGGGTGGCGGCCACGGAATAGAACACCCCTTGGTGTGCCAAACGCACCCTTATGGGGCTAAACACTACACCGAACGTACCCTACTTGATATAAACACAAACCACCCGCACCCTTCTCGGGGCTGACCCCAACACAACGCACCCTGCGTGGTGGTGATATGAACCAAACAAACCCCTCGTGGTGGTTTTCCTTGCGGCTGTCTAACGAAGAAACAAACACCCCTTGTGTTGATATGATGATGATGGGTGGAGGTGGTGACGTGGGTGATGATGATGATGATAAGATGATGATGGTGGTGTTATGGTGACTGTGGGCTCGCGGTGGTGGCGGTGGTTGTGGCGCGTGGGGCGAGTGGGGTGGTGGATCGGGTAGATCCGGTCATGAGGACCACATTTGGTGTTCGCCGGAAAGCACCCCTTGTGGTGGCGGATGGTGATGATGGTGTGATGGAGTGGCGGTTATGATGATGATGTTGGTGCCGTGGGTATGGTGGTGGTTCGCCGGAGGTGGCGGGAAACCTGCCGGATCTTGAGAGGAGATGAGGAGGCGGCGGCGGTGTAGGATGGCAGTGGGTGGCGCGTGGAGGCGCGTGCCCATGGGGATCGGGTAGATCCATCAACGAGGAGGAATGTTGGAGCTCGCCGGAAAAATCCCGCCGGAAAACTTTTCCGGCGGTGGCGCGACGGCGGCGGCGGTGGCCGGCCGGCAGCCGGATAATGAGGGAGAGAAGAGAGAGTGTTTATAGGTTGTGTGTGTGTATATTGAGATGGAATGAAAAATGAAATGTTAATAACTTTTTTTATATATATATATAAAGTTATAACCAAAAGTAACAAGTCTCAATAGTTTGGGGTCTAAAGTGTAACTTCTTTATTATAGTTTTGGTAAAAACGGTTCGGGACTCGTTTGAACGACTTAACGGACGATTCAACTCTCGAAACTTGCGCCATTGTTTTTCAAATCATTTTTCCGATAAAAATGAGTATTCGCTTGATAATATTTCATAAATATTTTATAACATTTAATAAAATATCTGTTATTCATTTTATGAACCGGTTTCGCTTCGTCCGAAATAAAAATGGATTTCAATTCGAATATTCGCGTTTTCAAAAACGCTTTTAATTAAAATGCTAAGTATTTTATTAAATATTTTATTTAATAAAACGTGATAATTAAATATAATTTAATTATTTTCCCGCTTCTAAATCTTGCGAGAGCATTTCAGTCACCTTCTGACTGTTTTCGGGTCTCGGTCAAAACTGAAAAGTTGTCAGGAATATCGTTCCACATCAAATTGCTTTAGAGCCCGAATAATGAAAACGTGCTTTAGATGGTCGTTCTTATAAGTCAAGCCAGACCCTAAAAGTCAACGATTGAAGTCGTCATTCAAAAATTCGAAAATTCTCGGATGTTACACGTTAATTTTTACATTTCAAGTCCACAGGCCACTAACACCACCGCCAATCATCTTCGCCACCACCAAGCCTCACCACCACCATCACTACCAAGCACCGCCTCCACCACCAACCCCACCCACCATATACGCTAAAATAAGATATAGATAATAAAAGTTTGCTATGATTTACCTTTCTAAAGTTTATTCATCTAGATGTAATTGTCACATGAGCCGATTCTCTAGAATCTTTTTGCAAATTTGAATAAAATTTCATTAAAGCAACACTGTATGAACTTCAAGTTATAGAAAATAACAAGCAAAAGAACCCGCGCGTTGCGGCGAGGCTAATTTTTTCCCGAATATTTTTTTTTTACGTTTCGGGGGTTTTTTTTGGGCAATGCGTTATGGCGGGGCTAATTTTTAATATTTTCTTTTTTTGTATGATTCGGGGAAAAAAAATTGTGTTGGGACGGGCTAATTTTTTCCCGAATATTTTATTTTTTTGGGACGGTTTTGTAAATTTTTTTGCGGGAATTTTTGTGTAAGAAAATCGTAAATAGTTAAAAGGTGAGGGTCCGTTTTGTTTTTTTTTTTTAAGCATCGAAGGAGAAAGTGTAGTCGCGTGAGTATGGTTGTAGACAGTTTTGAATGTTCCGGGACGAAGTCTCGTGGTAATGTTCGATGATTAACAACAGACAAAGCTAGTTGAGGTAAGTATCCAACTTACTTAGGCAATACTAGGATGTATCGCGACCTAAGTCCTCGTACTAGTGACCCGTAATGAGTAGTCCGACTAACTCATCGAAACGATAGTTGATTATCTGGTTAAGGGGTAGTCATAACCTATTGGATAAAGTTGTCTATCATTCGGGTACCGTTGCAGCGCGCAACTAGACCAATACAGCGACCATAACGTCAATACATATAACAATGGTGTCGATGTGCGAGTGCTCGTGCGAGCGAAGAGCGAGTCGCGCGAGAGACGTGCTCGCGCCAGCGAGCGAGAGAGCGCTCGCTCAATAAGTTTAATAATATGAGAGGAGCTCGCTAGAGATCGTTATGCGATAGACGGCGGATTATGGTACTCAGTCGTTAGTTCGAGGATGAATCAACTCCATTAGCTCAAGAGTGTAACAAGTCTGTTAGTTCCACGAACAATTCGTGATCGCGAGGATTAGCAACAACAAAAGTAATAACTTAAAAATGTGATAAGGGTAGATTCCAATTGAGGCCTAAGATTCTGCGAGTGGCAAGACACATATTGTGTCTCTAACCCTATTTAAACGGTTTCCTGATATTATCGATTTCAGTTCATACTCGTGTCATATCGATACCATTAAGGCCCACTCATTTATAATTTCTATTTACGTAAAGAAGCGTCCAAATTAAAGTAATTAAGAAAGATAAACTTATTGTTCGTGGATTTATAATTTATTTATTTATATGAAGAGGCTTCAATCCTTTTAAATGAAACAGATTATAAATCATCCTACTTAATAATATCCCGATGCAATACGCCCGTTCATCTCAGAACCTATAAGGTTGGTGACAATGACGATGCATGTGTTCTAAAATTGAGTATGGGACGAGTGTTTTAAAGACTCGTCATCGAGACTGGGAGTAAAAACGATGCGCGCGCCGCGACGCTGTGCGTGCGAGCGAACTCAATCATAGAGTTCTAAGATAGTGTAATGAGTACTCGGATTAGATAGTAGAAACGATGAAGGTTCCTTATAAATGTATTGAGAGCAGCGCGCAGCGAAGAGAGAGCAGCGTGAGCGAGCAGATCCTCCTATTACAAGTCCCGCCCATACAAGACTTGTAATACTCAGATTCACACATAAATCCATGTAAACAGAACTGTGACGGGTTTTGTTTACATAGCAATTATCATATCAATCCTTATATTACAAGTACCCCCCTCCTATACAAACTATGTAAATACTTAGATTCATACATAATTTCCATTAAACATAACTGTGTGCTGTTTGCTTACATAGCAATTATCATATCAATCCTTATATTACAAGTCCCGCCCATACAAGACTTGTAATACTTAGATTCATACATAACTCCATGTAAACAAAAATTATAACGGTCTCCGTGTAATACAATATATATGTATGAATTGCTTGAAAGAAAAATAATATCCTAGAGAGCGTGGGGGGGGGGGTGGTGTTGTCAAGTGGGGTTAGGTAAATTCTGAGAAACGAAATGAGACCATTTAAACGCATAAGTCTAAGAAGAGTGAGAGAGCAGAGAGTGAGAGCTAATTGAAACAACACACACGCGCGTGTCTGAGGTAATAATTGAGACCATTTATGCAACTCACAATGTCTACGAAGTAAAAATGAGACCATTGTATAACCCACGAGCAGTGAGCGAGTGCGTGAGCGAGAGAGAGAGTGCGCGCCGATATGTGCAACTCACAATGTCTAAGAAGTAAAATGAGACCATTGTATAACTCACAATGTCTGAGGTATAATTGAGACCATTGTGCAACTCACAATTTCTTACAGAAATGCTCTTGTGAGCGCGAGAGATATGATAGCGCGAGCGCGCGGAGCAGAGCGAGCAGCGCGCTAAATCGTGCAATGCAGCTGCGTCGAAGATGGTAAGCATATATATTACATATATGTATGTCACGTAAGCACTTAATGCAGCACGTAATGTAAGCACATAACAAGTACGTGTATGCACTTTGAAATGTTTGATGTGATGCAATGTTTGTGAAAACGACTATAGTCCCTAAGGTAAAATATGCAAATAAAAAAACAAACAAAAAAAAAAGTGGTTTCGGGGAGTGAGGAAGGAGGGATGGAATGGGGTGTGTAATCAAAGTAGAAGTGGGCGCTAGTTCTCTAATAGCCAGTCTCTGATACCAATCTTGAAACACCCCCAAAATCTCTAGAACTCTACGCGGCAACGAATACACTTGGGGGGGTGGCTACTTCATAAACAGAGCGCGTGCGTGCTGCTGACGAAGCGCGCGCGTGATCAACGACCCGAGCGCCGAGTAGTGAGCTGAGAGAGAGTGAGCATACACAGCGCTCGTTGATTTTCTGAAATCCAAAATAATAGTTTTCCCATAATTGCATCACCATAAAAACTTTGAATATAAAGACTGCCAATGCACATCAAAAAATCCAAGCATCTATTTTCACCTGTGAAAAAACATGCTCAAAAGTGTCCCAACATTAAAGTTGGATGAGTTCTAGAGGTTTATGTAAATATAAACGTTAGTTCCAATAAATGTATCTACCCACTGTATCATTACAGTGTCCCATATATAAAAACTTTATGACTCACATTTATAACTGTCATCCCTACAGTATCAAAATAATTGTGTGACCATTTAAATCCTTAAACGTCTTCCAAAATGTACGCAGATATTTTAGAAATCAATTAGCTGTAAAATATGCGAAGACCATCTATCCCCAATGCTGAGCGCGCAAAATGTACGAATCAAAGTTGGATCACAAATGGGTATCTAAAGTATGTATTTGCCACTTTATTCAAGTATATATCTACAGCAAGGAGGGCTCATGGAGTACCATACTCTAAGTTCATGAACTGTACTTAACGGGACGGAGTTAGGCGCTCTTAATTCAAGGCACAGTAAGAATATACCCATCGTAGGTGTTCCTTCCAAGAACACCCCGGGTCGAAATATAAAAGATATGTACCCGCCTTCCCTAGTGTCCTCTCCCGCGTGACACCCGGGTGGCAATCGCGAAAAAGAAATTGAGAGTCCCCCCCGTTATCGGCGTCCCCGATCCAAGGACACCTGGCACTAATAAAAATATATGTGAATTGTTGACGCGCGCGCGCAGAGCTCCAATTCAATCTAATCCGACATGGTATAACGTTCGTTTCCCTAGTGATAGCTAGTCCCCAACGGGGATGTCACTCCCAAATAGATCTATCTTTATAACATTCGCTGCTCATACCCACCAAGTGATTTACAGATTCATGCAACTAAGCAAATCCTTAAACAATAAAGTAATATATGCCTTTCGATCAAAAACTAAACCAAGTATTGAATCTCCTCGCGAGATCAAAAAAAATTATTAAACCAAACAGATAACACCATGAAAATCGGCATTTGTAAACAAGCATGTTCTCTAGGCCCCAAAAATATATTTAAAAAAAACCATAAAACATGGTCGAGATAACTCACCTCGATGTTGGCAGAACGAAATTGAGCAGAACAGCACAATTAAGCACAGCACAAACGAAAGCGAGACCGTACAACGGCTCGAGCAAGAATTCGCGCGCGTGTCCGAGCGAGAGCAACGGCCGCGCGAGCGTCCCACAGCCATGATAATGAATTTGGGTTCTCCCCGACTGAAATGGTTACCTCAAACGCCGTACATTATAAAGATTTATGATATAACGTTGTAATGGTTTGGTGGATGTTAAATAAATAAATTTAAATATAATTCAAAGTGTGTAATATATAGTCTTTATATATTACCATATGAAAATAACCCTTATATAGATACCTAACCGAGAATTATATAACAAAGTACAGTCATTCAAGATATTATGAACATTATATAATACCTTGACATGTATTATATCATAGAGTGTGGTAAATAATTTAAACCAGTTAGTTGACATCATACTAAAAAAACTTTGATAAAAGTATACCCATGTCTAATGTAATGAATCAACAAACCATGTTTGTAAACTTATAACCATAATAAAATATAAAAATAATATATTAATAGATTTATCTTTCGTTTCATTCGACGGTCGTGTCTAAATAGTTCTCTCATTGTAAACGAATAGTATTTCCGTACGTTTAGCTGTTACTTATAATACCATTTTTTAATCGTTTTCTGAAATAATATAAACTCTAGTAAAACATTACTAAGTATAAACTTTCTATGAAATTTCGCCAGATATTCCATTATATAAAATCGTTTTTCTATATTTATAAAGTCTAACGTCATCCACTTAAGTCAATGAAATCAATATTGCAAACCCCCCACGTGTTAAAATATATAAACATATAATTTATATCAACCTAACATAATACAAATTAATACATTTATTTAACCATTTAAAAAAAACCCACCAATATAATATCCAAGATTCATGTTTATTAAACCTTAAGATGTATTTATTCACCGTTTATATGACCAAACTACCCTTTTTATGTTTCGCTAACCCAAACCAATAAAGCCCAAACACACTCCTTGTGTTGTTCCTATCCAAACCAAACGTACCCCGAGAGAGCGAGAGTGCGTGCAGAGGCCCCAAACACCCCTTTGGTCATATTTACACAGCCAACGCACCCCTTGTGGTGGGACTGTAAGCAAACTCAAACCCTTTTGCGTGTTTTCATTAAACAAACGCACCTCTTTGATGGAAGTAGCAAGCCAAACGCAGCCCTTGCTGCGGTGTGAAAGCCAAACGCACATTGTTGGGACTGTCACAGCCAAACGCTTCCCTAAAACGGGCGTCTGACCCGATACCGACCGCACGCCTTGTGGTGCCGAAAATCAAACACAAACCCCCTAGACACACACACACACACACACACACACACACACACACACACCCTCATGGCTGTTAAACAATTAAACCAAACACACCCTTGTCGTATTTATAACATCAAACGCACCCTATCGTGTGAGAGCGAGCGCGCGCGCGCGCTCGCGCGCGACCACCCCGGTTGTTTCGACAGCCAAACGACAAACCAACTTCCCCCGGCTGAGAGCGCAATCCAACCAAACGCGGCCTGAAGTGAGCGCGAGGGCCAGCCAAACCAACCCCGATGAACAAACAACCCGACACAAGAACGACCCTTTTTTCGGGTCTTCCGCACCCACAAACCGGCTGTCCCACCATCCCCCCCCCAACCCTACGTGCGAGTTGTTATAAACCCACAACCAAACGCACACCTCGTTAGTGCTTATAATACCAAACGGACCCAACCGCTGCCAAATACACAAAACAACCACCCCCTAACTGCTTAAACAAACCACAACAAAAACCGCAAACCCCTTTATTATCCTGAATCAAACGCACCCTATTTCTTGTTTTTATAAACATAACATACCGACCAAACAACCCCTGTGGTTTGGACCCGACATCCCACGCACCCTTGTGGGTCGTGGTGGCTTCAACCCGGACCAAACGCACCTTCGGTGCCAACTGCCACAGAAACGAACACCCCTTAGTGGTGTTGTTATGACGATGATGATGACGATGAGATGATGATGATGGCAGTAGTGTGGCGTGGCGTGGCGACAGCGGGTGATGGTGGTGGCGAGTGGAGGCGAGTGAGGTAGTGGGTCGGGTAGATCCGGTCGTGAGGATCATTTTGGTTTGATCAGAAAATTCCCTCGAAAAAAAGTTTTCCGCCCCCCCCAGGCGGTGAGTGGTGATGTCGGAATCCGGCGGCGGCGCCGGCGGTGGGGCGGTGGCCGGATAAAAGGAGAGGGAGAGAGTGGTGTGAGTGTGTGTGTGTTGTATTTGTATAAAATGAAATAAATATATATAATTTTATATATATATTAAAACTTTAAATCAAAAGTGACAAGTTGAAATAGTTTAGGGTCTAAAGTGTAACTTCTTTATTATAGTTTTGGGTAAAAAGGGGGGGGGGGAACGGTTTTCAGGGACTCGTTTTGAACGACTTAACGGTAGACGATTCAACTCTCAACTTGCGCCATTGTTTTCAAATCATTTTTCCGATAAAAAATGAGTATAGATCGCTTGATAATATTCAAATATTATATAACATTAATAATATATCTGTATTCATTTATAACCGTTTCTGGCTTCGTCCGAAATAAAAATGAAATTTTCAACTCGAATAATTCGCTTTTCAAAAACACTTTTAAAATAAAATCTAAGTATTTTTATTAAATATTTTATTTAGCGCGAGCGCGAACGGATTATAAATAAAATTTAATATTTTCCCGGTTCAAAATCTGCGAGGGCATTTTCATTCTAAACTTCTGACTGTTTCGTCTCTGGATGCGCGCGCGCGCGAGGAAAAGTTGAGCGATGTGAATATCGTTCCACACAATTTTGCTTTAGAGTGCGCGGAGTCGCTGAAAACTTGATTTAGATGCGTGCGTGAGTCTTATAAGTCAAGCCAACCCCTAATATTCATAAATGGTAGAAATCGTCATTCGAAAATTTCGAAAATTCTCGGAAAGTTACAACAGCAACTCATATCAGATGTATAAAAGAGCCAAGCATTAGAGGAGTCCAGTTAGTACAATGGCAGCTCAAGTCATCCTCAACTCAAGGCCGTAACAGGTACAACCATGAAGTTTAACGCCAATACTAGAACAGTACTAACACTTCCTTCAATAGTTCTTATCCAGATGCATTTCTTCTTCAGATAGAGCGGGTTATTCCGGATAAAACCGATGACCATTTTTCAACATAGCATCTAATCCCGTCCATGGAGCTAAATTGAAAGGAGAATAATCTAGTAGACGAGCTGAACATTGAGCGAACAAGCCCATATTTACCCCAAGCATACCTAACAGAGTGAGTGGCAACACACGTGTGAGCGAGTGCGCGCGACTTAGCGAGAGATCCCTAAGAAAAAAACCACAAGCGGTATTAGCAAGAACAATGCAATACTAGCACGCATAGAATCCTCGCATAACCAACCACATCAAATCCAATTACCCCCGGGTGTAAACAAAGTACAAACATTCACCTTCTTCCCATTTGGTTTACCAGTAGCAGTAGCATAAGAAGGCTTACCGGGAGCATTACCAGCTGAATTAGCTTCCTGCGTAGGTAGTGGTGGGTTCGGTCCCACATCTGAAGTATTCACCAACAGACATTACATCGCAATAGTTTCTTAACCACATGGACTTTACAGCCGAATAAGTGTTTGAGCCACAAAGGACTTTGCACCTCCATTGCCACATGTTCATCAATAACAGACGGTGATACTACCTCCTTAAGTAGATTAGCATCATTAAGAGTCCCATCAGATTCTGTAAACAAACCAATGCCCGTATCCATGTCCTACTTTGTCTTATCGACTGACTTAACCCCTGTTAAAACTTGCTTCTCTTTCATACCCCTCCCAACCCCACTCCCTTTTTTACTAAAAAACCCTCGCTCCATATGCAAACCAAGCAGTAACTAATCACCCAGCAGTAAAACTTTGAATTCATTTCCATTTTCAATTACTCTATCAACATCCATCATATTCTTATTTTTGGTTTTACAGTAACTGTCTGTATGCCTAAAGACTTTGCATTAAGAACAGATACTTGGTATCCAAGAGTATTCCACATCTACAATTTTCTTAGTTCCTGTGGCAACATTCTTACTCTTGTACATGATTTCAATTTTATCCTTTATTCCCTTCTCAGCATCAATTTCAACTAACACCCTAGCAAAACCAATCCTTCCAACTCTAGTAACACACATCTTAGTTGTAACCGCATCCATTATAACAGGCTTCTCTATGCTGCTAGCTAAGGCACTGAATCCCTTTACACTCCAAGCCTTTATTGGGACATTCAACATTTTCACCCATACTGGTATCTTTTTTGGTTCAGCTTTATCAAGACACGTATCAATACTCCATTTTTAGACTACCATAGCCTTATTATTCACCATCCATGGTCCATTATTAATCACTTCTTTTATCCCTTCCTCATATTGGAATTTGAAATAGAACACACCATTCTCAGAAATGACATCTCTCAATCCTGATCTGCTCCACATTCTCCTAATATGATGTCTAGCCTCATTAAACCTCATACTACACCCAATGAATTTTCCACACACAGTAAGATTCCACTTCTTACTTCCTAATTCAATAAGCTCATCATCAAAGATGACAACGTCATTCCTACTTTTACTAACTACAATAGGAACATTTAACAGCTTGTTGTTTAATTTGGATGAATTCACAATATTCTCACTTAATTCATCTTTTTGAATGTCAATAATTGCCTTTTTTACCACACCCTCTTCCTTTTTATTCACATCTTCTACCCCTTTATTCTTACTATTTGCATTAGCATTTCCTTCACTCATTGCTTCAATACTATCTACCCCTTCATTGTTACTATTTGCATTACCATTTCCTTCATTTATTGCTCCAATACCATCAACACTATCAGTATTGACATTAGCACTATGACAGTTATTCTCCTTACCTAAACAGTCCTTTAGTCCCTCACTAACTTTATTCATGTTACCATCCATACCATTAATTAAGGAAATTAAGCACCATTCAAAACTCCAGTGAATGAACCCATCCTTTCCATTCAAAACTTCACCTCCCATACTCATTACATTGCTACCTTTATACTCCACCTTTTCCCCATCAAGCCTAATTTCCCTATTTCCCCTGTTCTCATGCACATTCTCACACAGATTCACCTTTTTAGACCCACATTTTTATGTATTTTTCAAGTTTTTTGTTTTCCCAGTATTAACATTATGTTCAAAACCCTCAAGATTCTGAGGAATCTTTTTAATCCTTTTAGACCTCATTATTCAATTAGGGTTTCAACAAAATGGGAACAATCAATTAGGAATGAAAAACTACAACTAATTCAATATTCTCACTACAAAACAACTAAACTACTCCTACAAATCCATCAGAATCACAATTGACAAGTAGAACCCACAAACAATTTTGGCGCCAAAATTACTAATTTCAAAAAATTGGTAAAATATCTTGAAAATTGGGGAGAATGATACCGTTGTGTGCGGCTCAACAAGCTGATTCCAAAAATGTAAATAGATTAGACAGAAGTTATGTAATTCATGAGATTATAGGCAATTAATCTAATTTTTAATGGTGAAATTTGGCGGGAAAAACGGTTAAGGGAGGTGAGAGAAGAGAGAGGATATATTTTGGTTTTTTTACATAACATTCAACATAAGCACTTGCTTAATATAGAAATCAACATTCAATGGCTTGCATCATACACATAATTAAAAGTCTTAAAAATCTAAGTAAACGAGGCCTTCAGACCCGTGCGATGCACACGGGTTGTGTCTAATACTTAATTGCGTAATGGTTCTGTGAAATGTTGATGTCTAAAACTCACGTTTTTTACACAACCAATGTTTCCTCCAAAAACACATATCAATGTAGGGCATTAATAATCACATTCAAAACATGAAATTCATGTATCATGAAAACTTAATCTTTAAGACTTAACATCCATAAACTATTTTGCTACACATGGTATGCAAAACCACATACTGAAACTTGAATGATTCACAGACTCATACACTTGATTTATCTTTTTTGCTTCCCTATAGATACAAAGACTGCCAAAGAGATCGATAACCAAACCGTTCTAGACACCACCACAAAAATTACAGCCCAAATAACTGCCCTGGTTCCAACAACTCTATAATCTGGATATGTTGGATCGGCTAGGAGTAGAAAAGACTCAGGAGCTAATATACTTGTTCACTTCTCCCCTTTCCTGTAGGAAAATATTCATCACATTAATTTTGAAAGTTTAATAGAAATGGTAATAGGAATTCGATTTAAAGGTGGTAAAACACGTGGGTTGGATGTTAGATCAGTATAGCTTAAAATTAGACTATGGTTAAAAGGGGTTACCTACTTGTCAACACTTGGTTTATTTTTGAACAATTTTATATCTGATTATGTAAAATGTGATATAGAAATAATAATACAGTTTCCTTCAAATGAATGACTTGGGAGGTTGCAGGCATCCGCGCCATTCTATTTTTAGCAAAGTTTTATACTCAAACTGTTATTTATTATAATGTATAACATATACGAGTCGGGTTTCTGATTCAGTTTGTTTAAATCTCTCTACCGGCTTGGAGTTCAAAATTAATGTACCTTTTTAGCTTATCATGAGACATGCATCGTTTACATTTAGTATTTGTTTTTCTCAACGCATTTAGTAGTGCCAACCTACCATCGAAAAAGCGAGTTAGGGAAAAGGTTTTCTCAACGCATTTAGTATTTGTTTTTCTTCTTCTTCCTTGATTGGTTCATGTAATCTTTTTTAACTTCCAACTGTAATTGTAATGCTCCAGTGATCTCTTAGATCATGTTCTACATACAATAGTGTTGATATTAATACGATATTTAAGCTAATGAAAGTAACAGCCTGACTTTGGGATTTTTGAATGACAGTAGCTAATACGCAACGCATAGATTCCTCTTTAAGTGTCGCCTTATTTACACAAAAGAAAACATGATAATATCAATACCTTGTAAACACGTCCATATCCAGCCTCACCATGCTTATTCTCTTTCTAAAAGCAATTTATAGCTTCACTGAGTTGAGAGAGCCAACTGTTACGCAAGACAATATATCAGAATAAATAACCAAAATTGTCATACTAAAACGCAACAACTATTATCAATAAATTTAGTCCTATTATAAGTTCCATTAGCACGAATATATTTTATTCGGCATGTTTGAGATCTCTTTAAAAAGGAAAAAAACCAAATCGACCAATCCAAAGATACATGGGTCAAAGCTGCAACATCGAAAATGAAAAATGTAACTCTTGACAAAATGACGCCTCTAAAGAACTATGTACAAATTACTTAAGATGTTATTAAAAAAATATTACCATTTACAAAAAAGGGGCTTTGAAAAAAGTAGAAAGTACCGTGTGCAAACTCCATTCCGAAACCATCTCTACAGAATGTAGTCGGCTAATGAGCCTTTTTCATGATCAATCTCCTCATGATCAACCTGAAAATGTAGAAACACCGTTACTTATATGGTTATCCTCAATATGCTTATAAGTATACACAAACATCCGCGTACATCAACTTACTACTTTGTGCCAACAATCTTTATTGCTCTGCCAGAAAATAGTTGCATGGGGTACATAAAAATCCACAGACGTCAGCTTAACCACTTTGGTGACAACATCTTTGTTGCTGCCCAACTAGTTTCAGTCAGGAAAAAGTCAATCTTCGCAATACCACCGCGAACTGTAACAAACCAAAATGCTGTGGCAGCAAAAAAAAGAAAAAAAAACAAAATAAAGAAAAAGATAAAAAAAAAAAAAAAAAAAAAAAAAAAAAAAAAAAAAAAAAAAAAAAAAAAAAAAATAAAAAAACAAAAAAAAAAAAAAAAAAAAAAAAAAAAGCATTGCCTCATTTGGTCGCATGTAAAAAAAGAATAAATACATAAACTAAACAACCTAATAAATCCAAAAGCAAAAAATAAACCATTGTTTAACGCCCTCAGTTTGGAACATTCATGTTTTTAAAGTAATTTTTGCGGAAAATTGATCTTTTAGTATCATACTGCACATCTGTTTTGCGATGTATTGATTGTCGTGACCTCAATAAGCAGTATATTCATGAATTCATGAAATCATGAAACGAATAAGGCAAATGTAAATAAGTGACTTATTTTCCATACGTCAAATAGTAAGAAACTGCATTATAGAACACAATAAAAGATAACTAATGTATATGCATATCCCTAACATTAGCTATCAGATAATCTTTTCTTTTTTGTAGGTGTTTTAAATGCTTATTGGAACTACTTATCTAATTTGTAAGTTGTAAGTGAATTAATTGGCTTTTGAAATGTGAAGTAACTTATTCACCATTAAAGGGTGTTTAGATATGCTTATTAAAACTCATTTTAATAAGCACATAACAGTCTTATTCAACAATCTCAAACACCCTCTAGAATTAATCTAGCTCGGTTAAAAAAAAACTTGATCACTCTTCAAGATTTGCATAAATAAACAATAAAAAGGTTAAAAAGTGTACCTTTTTAATATGGGCCAGCAATGGATTTGTAATCAAGAACATCAAAAAGATCTAAAGCTTGAGAAGCATAAGCCATAGCTTGAATATGCATCTTCATTGGCATACTTGTGTCTTCCACTATTGCTTTGCCTTTCCTAAATCCAGTTTAGTTGACGCCAAATGAATGATGAATTCTCAAAATCTAGTATAACCTCTTTTCCAAATGAACTGTGTGGACCGCTGTTATTCGAAAAGGATGATTCACTGGTGATCATTGCTGATAACATTAAAAGAAGTCTAAAATTAGGAAACAATTTGATGTACAACAATAGTTAGTGCTGCTGCTTGACGAAAGTGTTGTAAATGTAGTATTTGCAAAAGACATTGATAAAAACAAAACATTGTACATAAGCAACATGTTACCGTCATTTGAATTTTCTTGCTGTGAGTTTTTAGACAACGTATTAGAAGAAGCCTCACTGGTACCTAATAGTGTAGGTCACAAAGTAAGATGAAAAAAATCTATTAAAAGAAAGAAGTCGAAAACTAAGAGAGAACATGGTGAAGATCAAAATTATGTTCTCACCTGCGTTGCTACAGTGCAATTGATCTGCAGACCCAATGCCCAAAGGTTGGCCTTCTGTGTTGCTTTCGGTTTCTGTAGGATTCTTTCTTTTCATACTGTTACCCAAAGCAGAGTGCAAAACTTTTTAAAAAACGACGATGCCCAAAAAATTGGTAGCAAATGTAATATCATTGGTTTTAGGGGAAAGAGGGTGCTAGCCAATTGATACCAAATGTGACATGGCAGTTGGTAGAAAATGTGGTACCACTAGTTTTAGGGGAAAGAGGGTGCATACAATTGATACCAAATGCGACGTTACTAGTTTTAGGGGAAAAAGGCTCTAACAGTGTGTGTTCAAACATGGGTATAAACTAATCTTACACAAACAAAACCTAAGAGCAAAGCAGCGAACAAACAAAACCACATTGTGAACAACTAAACTTACAACAACGAAGCCATGGCTGCAAGCTCAGCGAGCCTACCGTGCCATGGGTAGGCATCCATTTGTTTTAGAACCGAAACCAATCACCTCATTTGGCTGCAACCATAAACCAAAGCTGGTTACCCCACCAAGAAAGTGGAACCGACAGCCATACATTTTGGAGTATAAATACACCGTCAGAAATCATTAGCATCATAAACAACCTATTCAAGAATGTATGGCATGATCAGTATTCGACCCAATTTTTTTTAAAGCCACACGAAATTATGGGATACAGGTAGAACAAAGGCGACACGTATACCCCGAAAGCAAATACAAAAGAGGTCGAGAAAGGGCGGGTATGCCAGGCGAAATCCTTCTTTTTAAACCAAACAGGGATCAAGCACGCAACTCACAAACAACCGTAGCCACTAAAATGTATAAAAAACAAAACCAACAAAAACCATGAATTAAAACAAAACCCTAATTCCAAACATCGGCTTCCAATAATTTGCAAAACATAAAAAAACATAAAGTTAATAACATTCAAAAAACCCCAAATCGAAACCCTAACAGATCAAGAAAGCCCCCAAAATTGAAACCCTAACAGGCATTCCAGCAAAATTATAACCTCAACTCTGATTTAACAAAATGCTATAAACGATTATTTCAAAATCAAAAAATATTAGAAACAAAAAACTGATACAAATACCTCAAATTAGTTATCATCGGTTGTAGGTCGATCCCTTTTAGTTATGGAAGATGTGTGGGAGATATAGGAGGTCGGCCGCATCCCATTTATACTACTTGCTATTCCTTGGATGATGATTAACCTTCCTTGCATTTAATGGAGTTCTAGAACCTGTGTGACTGAAGGTATAACAGCCGAATTTATGGATGGACACTGAAGAGGAAGGACACAGATGAAGGGTTGGAAGCTATTAAGGTACCCCTGCACACTCATAAAAAACCCATGCACATTAAATTAAACAACTGAATCTTTAGAGTTAGTAAGATATTATTCCAACACCGTCAATAAAATTATCATCATGAAAAACGTATAATCAAAAGACATCCGCTCGCCAGAAAATGTGGTTACATGGGTACCCGCGTGGCCAGTCAACGAGCGATTACGCCGCTAGTGGTATTCATATATATATCACCCTTTTAAAAAAAACAATGTGATTTGAAGCGAAGAAAAAGAAAACAAATATTATCACGAATTAAAGAAAAAAAGAGATGGTTTGTTTATTTAACTTTGTAAAGACAATATTAACCAAAATAATTTTTAGTCGGGCCTAGAATCTATCATAAGTTCCAAGATGGTGTGAACCACAAAAGAACCGTTATCTTTTTTTGGTACAATTGGAGTATTGGACCAAGTAAATTTCAACTTAATATGTTGAAACATCCACAAATGAAAGTTGTGGTCGAAAAGGTAATTTAGAACTTGTAACTTGGATGTACTACTGATTATTTCAAGTTCTTTGTTTTAAATTGGATTTGACTTTTGATGCAATTGTAAATTGGATCTGACTTTTGAGGTTATTTCTCAGGTTGATTTTTTTGTTGTAAGTTGTAACCAAACAAAGTCAATAAATAAATTTTCTCTGTCCATTTTCATTTCTCAAAATTCTATTCTTTGCTTTAATTATTTTCTCTAAATTTCTCTCTACCAAACATGCCCTAATGACAATATATTGTACTTTAGGTGTAACATACTTTAAGGGCTTGCAAATTTGAGTGTTCTATAAAGTGTGCAAATCAATTACCTATGAGAAATGATAAACTGCAAAATAATATCAATGGACCATAAATTTTAAATATATACAATTATTGGGACGTTGCCTAATATTTTATTATAAAAAAGGTAGGATGTTGGGTTTCTGTCGGGTTTTTTTCAATCTGGTATTGACCCGTTTTCTTGGCGCGGGTTTTTGGTTTTTTGTCGCGTTTTTTTCGGGTTTTACCCAGTATCCACCCTCGATCTATCCTCCCACATTCTCTTATCATTCAAAACTCTACACGTGTCCCATGAGTCACACTTCCACCGTTTCCTCTAAACTACCCTGCCTAACACACAAATCTACTCCCACTATAAATCCACCGCTCATGGGGAAAATGAGGTGATATGAGGAAGAAGATGGAGAACCGTTGTTCTCAGACATTCCTGTAAGTTTTTGAATATTTATTTTGATTCTATTAGGTTTTCAATTGAAATTTAGGTTAACACGAAATTTGGGGGTTTTTGTTTCGGTTGGTTTAATCTGAATTTTGTTTGTTTTTGTTAATTTTTTTTGCAGGAGGAGGAGGAGGAGGAGGAATGGGGATTAGGGCTACTTTAATACCTCATTTTCGCATTAACCCACCGGTAAGATTTCTACTTTAGGTGTTTTTTTTATGTGAGATGTGGATGTATAAGTAAACGGGTTTAAATTGCCACCTATATTATTGATGATAGCATTAAAAGTATTACATAGCAGAAAGATGCTACGATATGTTATTAAGCTGCTTTCAATTTTAAAATGTGTTGGTGTCTCTACAGTATATAGTTATTGATATATTGTAATTATGTAATACTTATTAGCATGCCCTTTACAGTAGATACTGAGATTATACTCATTTGATGGTAAAATTTTGGTTACTTTGTGCATTTTTTATTACATTTTGTGACGCTTATGTGCGTGGTATGATATGTTGTCTTCATTCATGATATCCAATGACTTCTTAAAAGGCTCAATGGATCCAACTCTGTTCATCCGTAGAGAAGGCAAGGAATTACTACTGGTA
>BQNB010054390.1:0-17474 GCA_026074375.1 Tanacetum coccineum
GCACAAGGGAGATCCAAGTCAGTGATGGCTTGGGTCCCTAAAAGAAGCTGATTTTCTTATCTAGTGTGCAAGGCAATCCACAAATGGATTTACATGATCAAGGAGTGATTGATAGTGGATTCTCAAGGCACATGACAGGGAACATGTCCTATCTTACATACTATGAAGAGATAGATGAAGGATATGTTGCTTTTGGAAGGAACCCCAAAGGAAGGAAAAGGTACCATTAAAACTGCTAATCTAGATTTTGAAAATGTGTATTTTGTGAGAGAGTTAAAGTTTAATCTCTTTAGTGTCTCACAAATATGTGATAAAAAGAACAGTGCGTTCTTTTTAATGACACTGAATGTATTGTTTTATCTCTAAACTTTAAGTTAATTGATGAAAGTCAAGTTTTACTTAGAGTTCCTAGAAAGAACAATATGTATAGTGTTGATTTAAAAAACATAATTCCTAAAGGAGGTTTAACTTTCCTTTTTGCAAAAGCCACATCTGATGAATCTAAACTTTGGCATAGAAGGCTAGGTCACTTAAACTTTAAAACCATGAATAAATTGGTTAAGGCAAATCTTGTAAGAGGTTTACCTTCCAAACTTTTTGAAAATGATCAAACTTATGTTACTTGTCAAAAGGGAAAGCAGCACAGAACCTCTTGTAAGTCTAAAACAGAGAACTCAACCAGTCTTTCTTTACATTTGTTGCATATGGACTTGTTTGTTCCAACATTTGTAAAAAGTCTTATGAAGAAAATGTATTGCCTAGTTGTCACAGATGATTATAGTAGGTTTACATGGGTTTTCTTTCTAGCTACTAAGGATGAGACTAGTGGCATTCTTAAGTCCTTTATAACTAGGATAGAAAATCTAGTAGATCACAAGGTTAGGGTGATTACATGTGATAATGGGACTGAGTTCAAGAATAGTGAAATGAATCAGTTTTATGAAAAAGGGTATTTTAAGACAATATAGTGTAGCTAGAACTCCTCAACAAAATGGAGTTGCTAAAAGGAGAAATAGGATACTAATTAAGGCTGCTAGGACTATACTAGCTGATTCTAAGTTGCCAACTACTTTTTGGGCAGAAGCAATTAATACTGCTTGCTATGTGCAAAATAGAGTGTTAGTTGTTAAGCCTCATAACAAGACCCCATATGAACTTTTTCATGGTAGAACACCAACTTTAAGTTTTATGAGACCATTTGGGTGTCATGTTACCATTGGCAAATTTGATGGTAAGGCTGATGAAGGTTTCTTTGTTGGATACTCTTTGAATAGTAAAGCCTTTAGAGTATTCAATAGTAGAACAAGGATAGTAGAAGAAAACTTGCATATTAGGTTCAGTAAGAGTACACCTAATATTGTAGGTAGTGGACCAGATTGTCTATTTAATATTGATGCATTAACAAGAACAATGAATTATAAGCTAATTGTTGCAGGTACACAGTCTAATATTTTTGTAGGTACAAAAGCAAGTGATAATGCAGGACAAGCTAGAAAGGAGACAGAACCTGTCAAAAATTATATTTTGCTACCATTATGGCCTGTTGATCTACCTTTTTCCCAAGATCCAAAGAGTTCTCAAGTTAATGAATCCAAACCTTCAAGTGATGATAAGAAGGTTGATGAAGATCCAAGAAAAGTTAGTGAAAGTATTGATCAAGAGAAGGATGATAATGTTAACAGCACTAACAATGTTATTGCTGCTAGCATAAATGAAGTTAATGCTATTAGTGGAAAAACAAGCATTGAACTTCCAGATGATCCAAATATGTCTGCTTTGGAAGATATAAGCATATTTGACCTCTCAAGAGATAATGAAGATGGCGATGCAAAGGCTGACATGAACAATTTGGATACAACAATCCAAGTCAGTCCTATTCCAACTACAAGAATTCATAAAGATCATCCTCTCAATCAAGTGATTAAGTTCATCACTCTTGATCAGTGATTGGAGATTGCAATCAAGCTACCCAACAGAATGATGTCATAAAAATTGAGGGAACATGGGTTTGTTAGTACTATTCAACAAAGAACAAACCATAAAGACCTTCAAAACTGCTTGTTTGCTTGCTTTTTATCACAGGAAGAACCCAAAAAGGTAATTCATGCATTGAAGGATCCAAGCTGGATAGAGGCTATGCAGGAAGAGCTTCTACAATTCAAGTTACAAGAAGTTTGGACTTTAGTGGATTTACCAAATGGAAAAAGGGCTATAGGCTCTAAATGGGTTTTCAGGAATAAAAAGGATGAAAAGGAAATTGTGATAAGAAATAAAGCAAGATTGGTTGCTCAAGGGTACACAAAAAAAGAAGGGATTGACTACGATGAAGTCTTTGCCCCTATTGCAAGAATTGAAGTAATTAGGCTATTTTTAGCTTATGCTTCATTTAAAGATTTTGTGGTGTATCAAATGGATGTAAAAAGTGCTTTTCTCTATGGGAAGATTGAAGAAGAGGTGTATGTATGTCAACCACCAGGATTTGAAGATCCAAACTTTCCTGATAGAGTATACAAGGTTGAAAAAGCAATGTATGGACTACATCAAGCTCTTAGAGCTTGGTATAAAACCTTGTCAACATATCTGTTGGACAATGGGTTTCAAAGAGGGAAAATTGACAAGACCTATTCATCAAAAGGCACAAAGGTGATTTTTTGGTCCAAGTTTATGTGGATGATATCATCTTTGGTTCAACAAAGAAGGAGCTATGCAATGCATTTAAGAGGTTGATGCATAAGAAATTTTAGATGAGTTCTATAGGAGAACTTACATTCTTCTTGGGATTACAAGTGCAACAGAAGAAGGATGGCATATTTATTAGTCAAGATAAATATGTTGCTGAAATTTTAAAGAAATTTGGGTTTACAGAAGTCAAGCCTGCAAGCACACCAACAGAAAATCAAAAGCCTCTGCACAAGGATGATGATGGCAAAAAAGTGGATGTTCATATGTATAGATCAATGATTGGTTCATTGATGTATCTTACAACTTCAAGACCTGACATCATGTTTGTAGTGTGTGCATTGTGGCTAGTTACCAAGTGAAATCTAAAGGTTTCACACTTTTTTGTGTGAAAAGGATTTTAGGAACTTAAAAGGTCAACCAAAAGTAGGCCTTTGGTATCCAAAGATTCTCCTTTTGATTTAATAGTATACAATGATAGGGATTATGCTGGAGCATGCTTGGATAGGAGTTACAACAGGAGGTTGTCAAACTCCTTGGAGTTAGATTTAATTCGTGACAGTGCAAGGAAACAGCACAGTGGTTGCAAATTCCTACAACAGAAGTGAATATGTGGCTGCTTCAAGTTGCTATGGACTCAAGGCTTTGTATTCCAGAATCAATACTTAATTATGGGTACAATTTTCTGCATACCAAGATCTTTATTGATAATAATAGTACTATTTGCATAATTAAAAATCATGTTTTTTAATTCAATAACTAAGAATGTAGAGATCAACATTATTTTATTAGAGATTGCTAATAAAAAGGAATTGATTCAAATGGTCAAAATTCCATATGACAAGATTGGTTGCAGATTTGCTTACAAAAGCTTGTGATGTACGTAGATTTCATATATTGATTGCTTGTATTGGAATGCTAATCTTAAAGTCTTTTATCTTTTTATGTTTTTATAAAGTTTTGTATAACTTAGTTACTGTTATTCATGTCATTAAAGTTTCTTGTTGTTAAGTATAATTTGTACTGTTGGTTATTAATTTTCATATTGCTGAGTTTCCTATGTTTAGTTATACTTAATCTGCTAGGTATAATTAATACTGTGATAATTGTAAAATTGCCATGGTTGTAGTTTTCTTGTTTTTGACTAAAATTTTGCAGGAAAAGCAAGATAAAAGTGTTAAATTGGATGATGGAAAAGTTATTTAGAATGGGAATTAGAGTAATGTTGGTGACTCAAGTTAATGCTGTAGTATAACTTTCATGCTGCTAGGTTACTTACTGTTGGGTGAAAGTTTAATGTTGTTGAGGGTATTTACACTAATACTTTGATTAAGGGTTTCAATCGATCCTTTAATAAATTTCACTCTTTCATATACTCTCTAAAAATACAAAAAACATACTCAATTTTTCATCCATTATCAAAACCCAAACAATTGCGACTTGAAAGTTTGGGCAGATTTACTCATAATATGGTCACGTTTTTGTCTAAATCACTTCAAAGAGTGATGGGTTTAAACAATTTTGGAGTTTTTGATGCACACCCTATAAAGTTATGCATTAACGATTAATCCTACTAATATATTTATACGTTTGAAAGTTATGTCTACTATCAAGGCTAAATATTTAATGGGGGAAGAACAATTTACATGCCCGAGTAGATGGCAAGAAGATAATCATCACTGAATCAACAATTAGAAGAGATCTTCAACTAGCAGATGGGAAGGTATTGATTGTTTACCCAATCCCTCTACCATTTTTGAACAACTTGCATTGATGGGGTTTGAGAAAAATTTCACAAAAAACTCCTTTTTATTAAACCATTTCTTTTTCCCCACAATGGAAATTTCTAATTCATACTATTTTACAGTGTCTAAGTCCAAAGACTACTGCATGAAATGAGTTTAGTAGTACTATGGCATCTGCCATTATCTGTTTAGCAACAAATCAAAAATTCAACTTTTTAAAATTGATTTTTAATAGTATGATTAGAAACTTGGATAATGCTTCTGGCAAATTTTTAATGTATCCAAGGTTTGTACAAATCTTTTTGGACTAACAACTTAAGGGGATGTCAACTCATAAGAGAATTTATATTGCACCCTCTAACACTAAAAAGATTTTTAGAAATATAAAAAGAATAGGCAAAGGTTTTTTTGGTAGAGTAACACCTTTATTTCCAACAATAGTGGTACAAAACCAATTCGCTGTGGGTGAAGGTTAGCCAAATCAACTGATCCCCATCACACACCCACTTTTATTCAACCATCTCCTCAAGCTCAAAAGATACAAAAACCTATGAAGCCTAAAAGAAAGGACACTCAGATACCCTAGTCTAGTGATCCTAGTGACAATGTTGCAGATGAGGATGTCCATAAGGAGTTGGGTGACAGTTTGGTGAGGGCTGCCACTACTGCTTCTAGCTTAGAAGTAGAGCAGGACAGTGGGTAACAAACTAAGAACCCGATCTTAAGCAACACTATGAATCTAGTTCCCTTGTAACTAGTTCAGGTGGTGGTCCTAGGTGCCATGAAACCTGGGGGATACTATTGCTCAATAGGTTTGTGAATGTATCTAAACATTCTCACTGATTCACTGCTCGCAAAGAGGTAACACTCTTCGAACAGTGATGAGGATAGGACTTAAATTGATGAATTGATGGCACTATGTACAACTTTACAAAACAAGGTTCTTGATTTGGAGAAGACAAAGACCACTCAACATAATAAAATTGCTAGTTTGAAAAGGAGGGTCAAAAGCTTGAAAAGAAAAATAGGTCAAGAACTCATAAGCTAAAGAGATTATACAAAGTTAGTTTGACTGCTAGGGTAGAATCCTCTAATGATGAAGAAAGTTTAGGTGAGGATGCATCCAAATAGTAGAGGATTAATGCTATTGTTGCAGTTGGAAGGAATTTACCTGGTTAGAGTCATGGATATAAATGTTTCTGGGTGGGAATGTTTTGGGGAGGGGGGGGTGGGGGTGGGGATGAAGATTATGGTTGAAGTTATTAACACTGCTAAGCTAATTATTGATGCTGCTGAGGTTAGTGTTGCTGGTGATATAGTTAGTGCTGCTAGTGCTGCTACAACAACTACTGCTACAATTAATATTGTTGATGATATTACTTTGGCTCAAGCACTTGAAGAAATGAAAAGTACAAAGCCCACGAAGAAAGGGATTGTTATACAAGAGCTGGGTGAATCAACAACAACAATATATTTACAACTATCTTCACAACAATCACAAGACAAAGGTAAATGAATATTGATAGAACCTGTAAAGAAGAAAGATCAAATCTTGCGTGATGAAGAAACTGCTTTAAATCTACAAGCTGAATTTGATGAAGAAAGACTTGCAATAGAGAAAGCTAAAAAAGAAAAAGAAGCCAATATTGCCTTGATTGAGACATGGGATGATATGCAGGCAAAGATTGATGCTGATCATTGATGTGTCGTTGTGTAGGTGTTATTTTATGTATCAAGTTTTACTATTTATTTTATGCCGACTATACCTAAAAACAACACTTTAACGGGCAGTGTACCCGGTCAAATGGTGTTTCGTGGTAAGTAGGGTGTCGATCACTAAGAGCAAGAGCGTTAATATCTAATTTATCAGTATTTTAGTTATCTAATTTATGCAAAACCTAAGCTAATGATAAAGGGGGTTTCAGCCTGAGAGACTGGCACGATTTTGGTGTCTAATCTAAGGTTTTGATGACAATTAACACACACAAGTTGATAGACAAAAGAAGCGGTCAAGCCTTATGTAAGGAAAACAATTTTAGCCATGTTTAATTAAATAGAACGTTGGTTTGATTATTTAGTGCAATGAATGACTTATCTCGAGGGTTATATCATTCCTAGACTTAGGCGGTACTTCTTTCTAAGACCTAGACACGTTGAATCCTGTCACAATTAAACGCATCCGCATAAAGTATTTTATTTGTTGCTTATAATCTATCTTATGAGATTAAATTATGATTTTAATCAAACCCTAGCCATCGAGCATTTACGACTTACTTACATAATATGAAGAAGCATCACCGGACTCTTAGCCTACGCCCACACAACCCAAAGTTGCAGCTCATTAAATATGTAGGACTAGACCCAGTTGAATGATAGGTCGCATAATTAAGCATGTAAACGAGTATAAATTGATAAACATAATCAACAAGCAACGATGAATTAAGCATTCGAGATAAACAAACCAAATATTATATTATCATAAACATGGCTAATACCTAAAGGTATTAGCCAATAGTCATTGTAACAATACACGAATTCATAGATGAATGATTAAAGTAACGAAATATTACGCTAACCGAACGCGTATATAGAGTGTAAATGATTACAAGTGTTTTCCCATCGATTGGAGCACTTTGTAGGACCTTTTCGGATTCTTAGATCTTCTGGAAATCAAACTTGGTGGCAAACAATCATTACCCTAAATCGTGTTTAGGGTTTGGTATTAATAGACTCTGAAAATTGGCTGATACGGCGTATTGGAGCTTAATACGGTGTATCGGGATTTGCTTGGCGTAGGCTCCACAAATAAAATATTCCAGAATTTTCTTGAGCAGGTTTGGATACGCCATATCCACTTTTTAGATACGCCATATCCATAGATACGCCATTTCCATTTTTGGATACGCCTTTTCGCTGGAAAATGTAGGTTTTTTCTTTGATTTTGACCAAAAGTAATCATTACGGCGTATTTAAAGTCAGTCAATGGTCTTGAGTTCTTCAAAGTCTTTAGATACGGCGTATGCTTCATGAATGATACGGCGTATAGGGTTGGATTCTTTGGAGTGCACGCTATGTTCTCAATCAATTAGTTATATCATTCCTAATTTACATTTATTACTGTATATCTTTGAATACTTATCCAGCTGGATACGGCGTATGAAGCAAGAATTGATATGCTCGTATTGGGAATTGGTCAACGCGTTTTCTTGTGAAGTCTTGGCGCTGATACGCCGTATCTCTTTAGTTGGATACGGCGTATGTGTCAGAAATTAGCAATCTTCAACTGTCTTCGTTTTAGCTCCAAATTATGCGCCTTTTAGTTTTTCTACACAAAACACTCCTGAATTACTGCATTTATCAACTTTAAAGCAATTAAGTACCAAATCATGCAATAATTATATAAAATTGGGCAAAACAGATGGGATAAATGATATAATAAAGTGACATTATTTGATGTCATCAATCATCAATTGGCTGAAAGATTGCAAGCACAAGAACAAGAAGAGTTGTCTGTTGAAGAAAAGGCTACATTATTTCAACAACTCTTAGAGAAAAAAGAAAGCATTTTGCAGCTAAAAGTCAAAGAGAAAGAACAAAACACCACAATAAGCTCAATAGAGAAAGATAATGTGTACTTACCTAAAGAACATGGAAGGATACAAGCTCAATGATTTGAAGTTAAAAGAGTTTGATTCTATTCAAGAGATATTTGACAAAGCATTCAAGAGGGTAAATACATTTAAAGACTTTAGAACAAAGTTGGTGGAGGGCTAAGAAAAGAGAGCTGGAATGGAGCTGAGCACAAGGATTATAAGAAAGTAAAAGGTGAAGATGGACAATAGAAACAACAAAGATTAAAAGATAATGGAAATCTTTCCAGATGAAGAGAAGTAGAATTGATGCTATTCTTTGGCTGCTATGTCTCCAAGTTATTATTGACTGGAAGATCATAAAAAAGGAAGATAAAAGCATTATCAAATAATAAGAGTTGCTGGAAGTCTCAAATGTAATATCTTTAGTCACATGCTTAAAAGTTTTGACAGGGAAGATTTAAAAACTTTGTACAAGTTGGTAAAAGCTAAATATGAGTCAACAAGACCAGTGGAAGACTTGGATTTGTTATTATGTGGGGATTTGAAAACAATGTTTGAACCACATATAGAAGATAAAGTATGGAGGAATCAACAAGACTACAAAGTGTTGAGTTGGAATTTGTATGACTCCTGTAGAGTACATTTCTTAAGGATGCAACATATGCAAATTTATATGTTGTTGGAGAAGAAGTATCCTCTTACACCATCTACACTTTCAATGATGTTAGAAAAGAAGCTTATGATTGATTATGAAAGTGAAATGGCTTATCAGCTTCTTAAATTCATCATAATACAGCTTAAGAATTAAAAGAATGTGGTTGGAAGCATCCTCTTTTTTTCTTCTATTTCTTTTCTTTTTTTCTTTTTTTTTCTCTTTCTATAGTTACTCTTTTTTCCTTTATTTTATTCCTTCCTTTATTTTATTGTTTTTCTATCTTTTTCTCTTTTTTCCCTTCGTTCTTTTCTTTTTACTCTTTTTCTTTTTTTCTTGGTGTTAATGAAGCCTTAAATGAAGAAACTTAATGATTTTGAAGAAGAATATTAAGTTTGGGGGAGGATTGTTGGGATTAAAAGCCTTCTTGATGCTATTTGAATTACTATTGCTCATGTTTGTGTTAATGCTGCTCAACTGGAGTTAGTACTGCTCATGAACTTCAAAAAAATATGCTAAGTGTTTACCTAATGGTAGTAACACTGTTACTACTGCTAGTAAATATTAGTACTACTAGTGAAAATATTCTAAGTAGTTACTACTGCTAGTGATAAGTTACTACTGCTAGTACAAAGTTACTACTGCTTAAGGTTAAGACTGCTTAGAGATAAGTTAATGCTGTTAAGGTTAATAAGTTAGTACTTTTTGGTGTTAGTACTGCTTATATGATATGTATGAAGTTATTTGTTTATAGAAAGGATTATGGATACTTAGGAAAGTATTATAAGCCGACTAGGGCTCCTTGGTGTATAAAAGGAGGTCCGATGGCATAGAATTTGATATAGTTTTTCATATATCTTTTTATATTCTTAGCTTCAAGGGCTTTGTAACCCTAATACTTTGAGAGTATTCATATTATTATTAATATTGGAGATTATTTGTTGAATTGTATGTTCATTGAATTACTGTTTCATTGATAATTCTTTTTAATATTAAAGATTAGATTCCGCGTAAACAAGTTGACAAGATCAAATACGATAGTATTTCAATATAAACATGAGATTAATAAGATCATAATAATACCAAACACTTTTTTATATTAACATCACTAAGCAGTCATAAGAGGTTTAGCCTTTCATGGCTACGGAGTTCATGGTAACAAAGTAGAATAGAGAAATGAGATGCATACGAGATTCGGATAGGTAATTGGTCAGAATACAACCCGTTTACAAGTATCGAACTTATTTAAAAACCCCTATTATACTAAATATTTATGAAACTGTCTTCGTTCTTGCCAGAATTTCGTGCTTAAAACCCAGGAAATGATAAAGATTGAAAGAGGATATTTGTTGGAAGTGTGTGTATGAGATATCTCCAAATGGCTTGAAATCCATCTCTATTTATAGGCTAAGTGAGGCTAAAAGTGCGGTGCACTTATACAAAAGTGCGGTGCACTTATACAAAAGTGCGACGTACTTTGCCTATGTCGGTTTAGAATTCATTAATGCTGGGACGAAGTGCAGCGCGCATCTGGGGAAAACTGGCGCACTTCTTGTATTTATTGACTTCATTTATTTCGTGGCCAAGTGTGGCGCACACAAGAGGAAGTACGGCGCACACAAGAGGAAGTGCGGCGCACACAAGAGGAAGTGTGGCGCACTTTGCTTGATCTTCGGACTTTATTATTTATTATCTTCTAACTTGTCTTTCATAAGGTGTAAACACTTGTACTTTGTATATATTTGAGCTTGGACAATCTTTAAGTGAACCTCCACATATTTCATGCTATTAAGTATCAAAAGTTCACAAGAAATGATGATAATATATATAATAACGCCACCTAAAACATGTATAATTAAGGCGTTATCAAAAAGGTAAGCATCATAGAGCTTTTTTCAAAACAAAATAAAATTTCTTAATAAGGAAGTGCCCTCATCTTCTTCATATGGACCTTTTTAGACCAGTCAGTCCTATGTCAATAAATCATGGGAAGTACACCTTTGTCATTGTTAATGAGTACTCAAGGTACACATGGGTGTACTTTCTTAATAAGAAGAGTCAGGCAGCTGAAATCATAATGTCCTTTATCAGAATGGTTGAAAATCAAAATGATGTTAAAGTCAAACAAATCAGAACTGATAATGGAACTGAGTTTAGAAATCAGGGACTTAAGAGTTTTTGTGATGAGAAAGGAATTTCTCAGAACTTCTCTTCTCCCAACACACCTGAACAAAATGGTGTGGCTGAAAGGAAGAATAGAACTCTCATTGAAGCTGCTAGGACAATAGTGAATGGTTCAGTACTCTCTAAGCACTTCTGGACTAAAGTAATAAGAATTGTTTGCTATACTTAAAACAAAACAGTCATTGTCAAAAGACATGATAAGACTCCTTATGAGATATTTAGAGAGAGAGAATCCTTGATATCAGCTACTTTCATGTATTTGGATGTCCTGTGTTTATTCATAATCACAAGGATCATCTAGGAAAAATTGATGCAAAAGCTGATGATGGATACTTTCTAGGATACTTTTTTATCTCTAAAGCCTTCAGAGTCTTTAACACTAGAAGAAAACAGGTTGAGGAGACTTATCATGTTACCGTTGATGAGAGTATGGAAGCCATCATGTTTACCAACACCTCAGTAGATGAAATTGGAATAAATGATTCATCTAGATACCCTCCTAATGAATATATTCATGAGGATGATCTATCTAGACAATATCAAGTAAATTTTGATATTTCATACTACATCATACCTCATAATCGTTCACTAACTGAACTCACAAAAACCACTCATGTCCCTAAAGTAATTACTCCAACTGAGCAAAACACTCCTCTCATTGAGGATACTAAAGGTCCTCCTGACCTGATAAACACTAAAGGGACACATAAACAAATAGTTCAAAATGAACAAAATAATAATCAACCCTCTAAAGAACATTCAGGAAACAACACTAAAACTACAATATCCATTACTATTCTATCAATCCCTGAGATAACTTAGTCTCTTATCATTCATCATACATCTACAAGTTTACAACCTGCTCCTCAGGATAGATGGTCAAGAGATCAACACATTAAACTTGTAAATATCATTGGTGAACCCACTAAAGTTGTCACACCCCGACAAGACGGAAACTCAGGGATGCAACATAATGACCAATCATAACACAAGGTACCAAATAGAGAAAACTACATTGCATAAACTCCAAGTGATATGAAGACCATCAACCTCGAACAACTCGAGTGATGTCCTAAATCGCAACTAAAATCCACAATCTCTTACAATTATTCAATTGCCCATACAGGGGACCAAAATCCAAACTTAATCCAAAACATCCAAATACTAAAATCAAAACAACAAGCAAGCAAGACTTCACACGAAATTCCACTCGGGATACTTCTAAGTCTGTTATCACAATCACCAAACTATTCTTCTTTCACTTCACCAGAAAATGATACTCGAAAACGTCAACAATAATGTTGGTGAGCTCGTAGGTTTAACCTTAAACCCAAAAGTTGTGCCAATATTTCAACAGTGGACAATAGTGCTATATGACATGTCGGAAACACTAAGGTGTTGTCTGACATTGAAGACAGTCATGGACCCAGTGACGCTATGCATAACCCCCCTTAGCCACTCAAGGTCTCTCAACAGACTGTTGTTTCATTTCTCATGGAGATTACACGCATTTCTATTGACTTTCTCACTCTGAGTTAGTTGATATTGAAAAGGTGGCAGTCTGCTCCAGCCTTCGATCACTAAAAACAAAGTGCACATTGAGTCTAGAGCCAAGAGATCATCAATAAATCTCATTAGGACACTTATCAATTTATGCTTGTTATTTCACACAATGTGAATAACAAGTTAACATATTAAGAGTCCTACGCATTATCCTTGTGAGTGTGCCAGAACATCTGAGTGACTTTGTTCACGATGAAGATGGAAATTCTTCTTGAGCCAACATCAAACAAGCTCATGGTAGGTGACTTGTGTGATTCTTTATGAATCAAGCTAGTGACAACTGGAAAGAAACGATGGTGCGATTCTATAAGAATCAAACTTGTTCTAGGTTATGGATCGAAGATTAATAAATTTTGAAATGCTTAAAACTATCGATGTGTTACAAAACCACTTTTGCAAGTGACACTTCGATTGATTTCCAAATCAATTTTTATTTTAATCAGTGAGATAGTAACTCGCTGGTTCACTCTTATCGTGCTGTCTGTTTTGGGATGTTCCGATAATGAGAACATGTTGAGTTTGATAAATCTAATACATATGTGTTAGAAAGATATGATAATTCAACTGGAAATCCTGTCAAGGATATTCTTCTTAAATTGAGTCTACCGGATCACATGTCGATCCTCACGAATTCGAAGGTTAATCCAACCAACCACGGGCGAATGACAAAGCCATATTCATCCCCTCGCTTTATTGCTAACTGTTTTAATGCAGGATATTTAAAGATGGTGGTGAAGGTACCTGATTCCAGTTGACTCACAAGATCCATAGCCACATGCTCATACCAGACCGACAAATATAAAGACATCATGAAAGCTTAAGTACATGTTTCAAGACTTCCTCTACTCTGATACCATACGTCCTTATTGAAGCGACAAAGTGCTAAAGTTAAAGAAATTCAAGAAAGATGCATTAGTAAAGCTTTTTAAGATTATCAAATCAAGAAAGGTATGAGCATGTCGGTCCAGATGTCACAAGTGCACGAGATGGCAAAGTCTACAAGATGGCAATACGAGATTATGCTTGGTTGATGATCTCAAGAAGCTCAAAGATCACATTAATGTCAAGACAAAAGAACTTGCTCAAATCCAAAGTCTATAATCACTACAACAAATCACAAGTTAATGATAGAAGTTCAAGACTACAATCTTAAGACCGGAGTGAAAGCATAGTATGTTAAGTTTAAAATATTTGTAAATTGGAGTGACCTCCCTTAGGGGGAGATTGTTAGAAATATGAAAAAGTGTCGGTCACTACCAATATAGTCAGTCATAGCTCGTAGTAAGTTGTTAAGTTAAGATAATAAGCTAACCGGGCCAAAAGCCCATGGACAAGCCCACAAAGGGTCCATCACCGGCCTTGATGGGATATAATAAACGCCTCTCCATAGCTTGTAGAGGTGTTGCTTTCATGAAGTTTTGAGAACCAAACACACCTTTTTTTTTCATTTCGCTTCTAAAAATCGATTTTCACAACGATCAACTTATACAACTAACATCTATGCATCAAAATACACCCAAAAGGACAAACAAAATTTAAATTTGAAAACTTACAAGAAAATCTTCAAAAATGTATATTTCGACACGAACCGGACAACCCAAACGTTGTTTAAATGAACACTCAAATACTCGTATCAACCCGGAATATCACGTTCTCGATCAAAGTTGGAAAATTTATGGTGGATTGGTGGTGGTTTAGGGGCGGACGAACACACACACACACACACTTGAGTGTGTGTTTTATTTTTTGTAAATGAAATGGATTATGATCAAATGTTTCTAGTGGAAAGCATACAAATGTACCACTCCTAGACAAGTTAGCTAAAATTAAGCCATTTTGTTTCCCTCTTTGACTTCTTGACCGGCCATGGATCCAAGGTGGTCTCGGGCCTTTCTTTTCGTGTCGGGATCACTTAAATACTCGTAAAAGTCAACCGTAAAATTTACCCCAAAGTTAATTAGCATTTTTATTCACTTTAAAAATACTTTTCCATTAACCTAGAGTATTTACACGACATATTTCCACTTTAAACCTTTTCAAAACTCATCTGGACATTAACGGACGTGTCAGACTCGTTTTTTGGCATTTCACAAAATTCACGGGTCAAGCCACCCGGAATACAATTAACACAATAATACCTTCCAAAAGGGATTATTAATCACAATAAACCACAATTCATCACAATACTCATAAAATCACCATAATTCTCATAAATATCACCACCGTCAACACGGTACAAAATCTGAATAAACTAACAAAAGTCAAATAGTCAAAGGACTATTTATGAAATATTCTGAACACAAAAAGGGCAAAGGTTACATTCTACCCCCCTTAAAAGAATTTCGTCCCCCAAATTCAACTACTAACATCACTAAACAAATGCGGGTACTTCAATTTCATCTGATCTTCATGTTTCTGCGTGAATTCAGGGCCACGTTTCAAATTCCACCAAACCTTGACGATGGCAATCCTACTATGCTTCAACTTCTTAAACTCTCTTTTCAAAATTTCCACAAGCTCTTCTACAAAATTCAACTTATCATCAACTCGAATTTCATCCAAAGGAACTTGTAGTGTTGGATCTGCCAAACACTTCTTAAGGTTCGACACGTGGAACGTGTCATGAACACCATTTAACTCTTCAGGCAAATCTAACCGATAGGCCACAGGGCCTACCTTTTCAATAATCTCAAAGGGTCTAACAAATCTAGGTGCTAACTTCCCTTTCTTCCCAAAGTGTACCACACCTTTCTAAGGCAACACTTTGAGCAAGACATAGTCACCTACACTAAACTCTAGAGGCTTCCTCCTCTTATCAGCATAACTTTTCTGACGATCACACGCAGCCGTAAGTCTATCCTTAATCTGCGAGATCTTCTCAGTAGTCTCTTGCACTAACTCAGGTCCTATCAACTGACCTTCTCCAACCTCAGCCCTCATAATTGGCGAACGACACTTCCTACCATACAATTCCTAAAACGGAGCATATTTCACACTAGAATGATAACTATTGTTATACGAAAACTCAACCAATGGAAGATGAACATCCCAGCTTCCTCTGAAGTCAAGGACGCACGCTCTAAGCATGTCTTCCAAAGTCTGAATAGTATGCTCACTCTGACCATCGGTCTAAGGGTGCTAAGCCGTACTCATGTCTAAATGGGTTCCTAATGCCTCTTGCATTGACTGCCAAAACCTTGATGTGAAACGACTATCACGATCCGATATAATCGAGATCAGCACACCACATCTAGCAACTATCTCATTTAAATACAATCTAGCCAACCTTTCCATCTTATAATCCTCATGCATAGATAGAAAATGAGCAGACTTAGTCAATCGGTCCACAATGACCCAGATTGTGTCATGCCCACTACTAGTCCTAGACAACTTAGTCAGAAAATCCATAGATATCCCTTCCTATTTCCATACGGCAATCTCAGATTGCTGGAGCAAGCCAGATGGCCTTTGATGCTCAGCCTTAACCTTTAGAAAAGTCAAACACTTACTAACATACTTAGCTATATCCTTTTTCATTCCAGGCCACCAATACCTATCTCTCAAATCATAATACATCTTATCAGATCTTATGTGTACAGAGTACTTTGACTTATGGGCTTCATCCATTATCAGGGTTCTTACCTCACCCTTTAACGGTACCCATATTCGATCCAGGTAATACAAAGTTCCATCACTTCTCTGTTCTATCATCTTATCCAAACCTTTCTGCAATCCTGCAGACTCATCCATAGCCTCCTTCTGAGCCGCCAGTATCCTATCCTTGATACTCGACTGAAGGATCATAATCATAGCTCTAACTCTCTTAGGATTTACTATTTCCTTCCTACTTAGGGCATCAGCCACCACATTCGCCTAACCAGGATGGTAGCGAATTTCACAGTCATAATCAATAAACAACTCTATCCAGCGACGCTGTCGCATATTCAACTCTTTCTGACTAAAGATATGCTAAAGACTCTTATGATCCGTATAGATGACACTCTTAGTCCCATACAGATAATGTCACCAGATCTTAAGTGTAAACACGACCACACCCAACTCTAAATTATGGGTAGTATAATTCTTCTCATGAATTTTCAACTGCCTAGACGCATAAGCTATCACCTTACTTCTTTGCATAAACATACAACCTAGTCCTATCCCGGCCGCATCACAATATACCACATAGTCTTTTGGTTCATTAGGGAGAGCTAGAACAGGCGCATTACATAACTTATCCTTCAGGGTTTGAAATGCTAATTCCTGTTCCTCACCCCAATCGAAAACCTTACCTTTCTGAGTCAAGATAGTAAGAGACTTAGCTATCTTAGAAAAGTTCTCAATGAACCTACTGTAATATTCAACTAATCCTAAGAACGAACGAACCTCAGTCAGAGTTCTAGGGGCTTTCCTATTCTTAACAGCTTCAATCATATTAGGGTCTACATGAATCCCATTAACATTTATCAAACTTCACTTCTCTTAGCCAGAATTCACACTTAGAAAACTTAGCATATAGTTTCTCCTTTTTGAGCAGTCCCAAGACTAACCTTAGGTGTTCTACATGCTCCTCTCAAGTCTTAGAGTAGATTAAGATATCGTCTATAAACACTAGCACAAATTTATCAAGATAATGCCTACAAACTCTATTCATCAAATCCATAAATACCGCTGGTGCGTTAGTCAGACCAAAATGCAATACAGTGAACTCAAAATGTCCATAACGTGTTCGAATGAAACCTTCATCTTGGAGTTCCTTGAGTTATCCCAACAACTCCTCCAAGTCAGAAGGCGCCAAACGATAAGGAGACTTGGCTACCGGCGTTGCTCCAAGGATTCAATCCGAAACTCAATTTCCCGAATAGGCGGTAATCCAGATAGATCATCCGGGAATACCTCAGGAAAATCTCTAACCACTACAATCTCTTCTTGCTTCTTAACACCCATTAAAAATCTCACTTTCTCATCCGGTCTCTCTCATACTACTCTAAGCATCTTTCTATCCGGTAGTGGTATCCTCACTACCTTCTCATGGCTAATTATTTCAGCCTTATTATC
>BQNB010054390.1:17609-39568 GCA_026074375.1 Tanacetum coccineum
GGTTCTACACCTTGTTTAAATAACATGTTATTCATCTGATCCCGTCAAACTTTTATTAAATCTTAGAGTGTGGATGTTCGAAAAACTTTACAATCTACTTATTATTCTGTGAAAGTATCTTGATATAAATGACATTGACACTTTAGACTGAAAAAAGTGATTTCAAATATATGTTATACAGTATGTCTTTTTATTATCTGGTGTATGAATTTTGTGAGATTATCTTATAAATGACTATAATCACGTATTTGAGATGCATCGATTTGGATTGAATGCAATTCAATTTATTTAGATGTATCTCGATTAGCTTCGCAAGTGATTTTGAAGTAAAAACGATGCAAAGTAGTATAACTTTGTACCGTGTGCTATATTAGTTGTACGTTTGAGTAAAGTGATATTTTTAATATTAACATTGATTATATGTGTTGAATTGATGTGTGAGTGCATTTAATAGTTGTAAACAAAACTTCAAAACTTGTAATGCTTAAAATTAAGTTTATTTGTGCATTAGGAGTATTGTACAATATGCTTTATGAGAGTGGTTATTAATACCCTCTAAAATGTTGCCAATACCTCTTAACGTTTTTGATTTTTTTAAAAATTTTGTTTTTGTTATAAAACTAGGAAACGGAAAATTCGAAACAAAATTAAAAAATTTAACAAGTCAAAAGTATTAAACTATCAAAAAATTCAAAACAGAATCTAAAAAAAACTGTGTTGTACTATTAAATGATAACATAACCCATGCTTTATATGTACACTATTTTTTTTGTCATTCACCACTAAAGTACACCTGGTGATGCACACATTTCAACACCTAAATGCAAGATTAGTGGTAGATGAAATAAAAATGGTGTACAAATCGCCCCCATCAAATAAAGAAGAGATTTGCTATATCCTCCTACCTCCTACACACACAATAGCATTATATAATTTTTCTCTACTTATTATCTCTCTGCATCTAAACCGTCAATTATGACATTTGTCTGGATTTGTGAGTAAGAACAAAAGTAGGAGTTTATATACGGGGAAATAGCATTTCTCAATAAAGAAACATGCTCCTCTGAGTATAGATATTCTAAAAATAAATTACCAAAATGAACTACTATACAACCTAATATATGAAAACGGACCGGTTTGTAAAAGTTTTCCAAAATGAACCTTCGAACTTTGTGCCACATTTTAGTACACAGATTTAACATAAATCATTTTTAATGTTTTCTTTTCCTTCCCAATATCCAGCACATCCATCTTGTAATTTTAATTTATATGTTTTTCTTTATAAAAAAAACTAATCATTCATCTTCATCTTCTCTCTTGTCTCTTTAAACCTTCCACATCACTTCAACCCAAGCCTTACACCGACATCTCCCCCCATAAAATGCAGTCTCCACCATCATCTAAAACCGATACCACGCCACTCTTTAGAACCTGTTCTTTCTTTTTATTGAAACCTCGGCGCACATCAAAGCTCCGGCGCACATGAAAGCCTTGGGATGCATTGAAATATAAACGCATCACATTTTGTTTTTTTGTGAAGATTTGCGGTTTTGTAATGAAAGTGACGCGTTTTCGATTTAAATAGAAACACATCACATTTTGTTTTTTTTGAAGATTTGCGGTTTGTAAATGAAAGTGGCGAGTTTTCGATTTAAATAGAAACGCATCACATTTTGTTTTTATGTGAAGATTTTTTGTTTTTAAATGCAAGTGGCGCGTTTTTTGGATGCATTGAAATATAAACGCATCACATTTTGTTTTTTTTGAAGATTTCCAGTTTGTAAATGAAAGTGACACGTTTTCGATTTTGATTTAAATAGAAACGCATCTCATTTCTGTTTTTA
The DNA here is from genome assembly GCA_026074375.1 of Tanacetum coccineum. Taxonomy (NCBI): domain Eukaryota; kingdom Viridiplantae; phylum Streptophyta; class Magnoliopsida; order Asterales; family Asteraceae; genus Tanacetum; species Tanacetum coccineum. The sequence goes on from BQNB010054390.1 coordinate 19,454, forward strand.
TGTGAAGATTTGCGGTTTGTAAATGAAAGTGGCGCGTTTTCGATTTAAATAGAAACACATCACATTTTGTTTTTATGTGAAGATTTTTTGTTTTTAAATGCAAGTGGCACGTTTTTGGGATGCATTGTAATACTAGGTAGCATTGTAATACTAGGTAGTGTTGAAGGCTGTTCTACGAACAGCCCATGAGATGTAAAAAGTTCGTTTCAAAATTTAACATGTAAGTTTGTTTCTTACAACGGGAATATATAATTCTAGCCAAAAGCTTTTTTTAATGAACAATATAATAAAGTGATTATTATAATATCATTTCATTACTGTATGAAGAAAAAAAGTGGCAAACACTCGAACAAAAATAAACACTTTAGTCAAGTATCACATTATGATATCATGTACGAAGTAGAATTTTATGTTAAATTTCACATCGTATCTTTCATGACTAAAAGCAATAAAAGCATACCATTCCTTTTTTTATTATACAGTATAACAAAACCATATTTCTTTAACCCATCACTTTTGCACTCAACCTTAATCATTCTTGTCGCTCTAATAGTAAACTCTATACATTTCAACTGTGTCTATTATTCATGACAATGAGAAGCGGGTAAGCAAACCCATGTGGCTATGTTTATTAAAAGGATAAGGATCCTCTCATGTTCAAACATGAGAGGTAATGTTCTGCTTTATCTGATTATACATTTAATTAAAATAATCAAATGTACAATAAGATAAAGCAGAACATTACCCCTCGTGTTCATTTGAGATGATCTTTTTCCTTATTAAAAAAAGGTAAAATGTCTATGTTTCATTATCCTCTTTTTTACTTCTTTGCACTCATTAGTCTTCAAGTTTTTTTTTTTTGCTACTTTGCTTGATAACTCTTGTAATTTTATTTATTTAATGAGCTTCAATATGTTCATAGTTAAGTGTTAGTTATTAAGGTAATTGATAGCACCAAAAAAACAGATTTTTTTTTAACAAATCTGATTTGTTATATAAAAAACACTAGCAAAGAAGACTAGAAAGAGTACAGATAACAAAATTAAGGTTTTGTAACCAAGTGACCCAATTAACATTACACTTAGATCGACTAGAGCACCAAAACACAGCTTACATAAATATAAAAAGCCACAATACTAACATAGAAAAGTAGTTTGTAAGAATGTAATAATCAAAGGAAACGATAAGTCATAATTTTTCTTAACTTTTCATTTGCATACAGGTAACATACATAATCCTAATCTTAGTTCAAATTTTCAAATTATGAATGTCTTTTATGATGATAATAAACCTATATTGCCTACCAAAAAGAAAAACATATTACTATTTGTTTTTCCAAATTTCACCATAAAGTTACAATACAACTTATTGATATACTTTAAAGTGCCAACTCCAAATGTAAAATACAACGAAAGAAAGATATTGTAATGTAACAAGATCATAATTTAAGATGTAAATTTATAGCTAGATATATTATACTATATATTTAAACAACAAGATTATCATCCCAGGCCCTTTAAATGCATTTAATGTCACCGGATTCGTTTTTCTTTGGGTTGTATCCGGGTTAATACCCACTATCCGTTTACACTTTTTTTTTTTTAATTTCCTTATATTGTTTGTGACACATATCACCACAGTGTTCCCTCTCCCCTTTCTCACACCACCACATCATCTTCCATTCAGTATCTCCCTCATTCTCTTCTCCTCTCACAACAATTTAATACACACAGTTTCTCACATCATCGCCTCCCACATCACTCTCAAATCCAGTGAATCAATAAATCTAAGCTTTTAGGTGATTGGTGAGGAGCAATAAAAGTCCTTCATTATCCCGGGGAGGTTAAGGATCGGTAATCAATTTTCCTATAGGCTCTTTTGCTTTAAATAATCATATCTAAATTGATGATAAGTATTAAAGTTGGTTTTATTTTATTGTTTTCGAGTTTTAGGGGATGGAGATGAAGATGAGATATGATGCGTATAATTAGGTATATAAGAATTACTCTTTTTTTGTTTTTTTGGTCAGAGATTGATTGTGTATGGATTTTAAAAGGAGGATTCGGGTCAAAGTATTCTATACTTTTTATGGCTTATTTCAGACCTTTATATAGCCAGCTTATGGCTTATTTGGTTTTGGGCTTATGTTTAATATTGCTCAACTTTTTTTTGGCCTTATTCAGAATTGTTCAGATTTATATAAGTTCTCTTTATGATAATTATAATACTTATTATAGCCTGAAAAGTTTCAAATAAGCCACAAAAAGTGAGCTTGTGAATCATAATCCCAAAGCCACAGGCCGGTTATATAGGTCTAAACAAACACCCCCTAAACAACATACTGAGGGTAGTGGTGAATGACTAGGTTTTCAGTTTAGCTTAGGCAATGACTGTTTTGAATTTATGGATTATAAGCTTGCAATCTTTTTTGGCTATGAAATAAATTACGCTCAATGTGTCATCATTTTTCAACAGTTGTGATGCGTGCGCTTTCATGTACGTACAAAGATAGGATTTAGCGATGGCACTTCTCATTATAGAATGGAAAATAGATACTAGAGTTATAGCTTGGGGCTTCTGAAAAGCATAAAGGTAGAAGTCTAAAACCTTCCGAGCTTAACAAACAGCTTCTATGAATGTTCTTTTTATAAAGGGCTCTTGACCATTTACATGTGCTGTCCATATAAAATGCAGTCTTTCAGATCAGCATTCTCTTGCCAGTTATTGTCGCAAAAGTGTTTTTAGGAGATAATTTTTCCGTTATTTAAGAAGTACACGAGTCTTTATAGACAAGTGAAACAAAATACATATATTCAACTTTTCAGCAAAACAAAAAGTTCGATCTTGATGATAAGCGTCACATTGTGTGTATTTATGATTGCTTTCCCGAATAAAGTTTGTTTTGTTGGAGTCGTTATTTAATCTTTTACTTGATCATTTATAATTTTTATGGTTGAATTTTCAGTTTGCACCTAAAAATCCCCGAGGATGGCGAGCAATGATTCTACTTTCTATGGTGAAAGAGCTGATACTAAAAAGGTAAATGGTCCGCACTTATCTGATTATACTTTTTGCTGGTATTTAAGAAATTGCATAATGAGTGGTTTGGATAATTGTCGGGATAATTTGTTTTTTGTACGGGTGGTTCCAATAACATTTTTTGCTTAAAAAAACATGAAACTTTTATAACATTAATGGGTCAGATTGATAAAGTAGCTGCATTTAAGTGCATATCCAAACACCCCTTAAGACTGATTTCAGTATTACCTTGCAAGAACTTGCTTTGCTATGGTTGTATAATCAAGGGAGACGCTTTTGTTTACGCTTAAGATACTCTTTTTTGAGTCGACTCAACGATAGGAACCATACGCTTGATGTGTGTAATTACCCAGTTTGAAGTAAGGTATCCAATTATTTTCTGAGATGGGCAATCATAACAAGGAGTACAATGGAAGAGAGTCTATACACGCACTGCATTAGGAAAGATGCGTGTTACTTAAAATGATCATTTACTTTTTGGGCTAACTTTCATTGCCGTGTTTTCCAATTCTAACTTAAAATAAATAACAATAAAAATTATTTCAAAATCTGACATTTAAAGCAGTTATTAAACACTTAAATAAACAATAGTAGAAGTTCGTTGTTTATTATGCAGGTTCGTTTTGAATTGTTTTTTAATAGTGTGGACTATGAAGAGATGGAGGGAGCGTGTCGTTAAAGATTAAGCACATCCAAACACTTTTGGATGGTATGATTAAGAATTATTGTAATTATTTTAAATAATTTTTTTTCGTTTGGGTAGAACGTAGATGAACATTTTTTCGCTTATCTGGTCCTAGAACAAGAAAACATTATTAATTTAATAGACAGAATATTTGCTATAAGGCTATAATTCGAATGTATTTTAGAATCTGTTCTGATGTCTGTGGTAATGTTTATAAACTGATATCTTATCCAACAATTAATTAATCCCCCATGTTTACGTCTGATTCTAGCTTGCGGATTTTGTTACTTAAGAAAAATTTATGCTGAAATTTATGACAATAGTGATGGTATGTATTCTTTAAACCGGCTCAGCATACTTGATATCTGTATCCATCCGCTGCTCATTTCCCACCTCTAATGAATTATCAATGTTAACCTATCATTTGTTGGTTTAAATGCATCGTTGTCTTCATCATTGCAAGAAAGTTTCGGAATTAATAACGCAATATCGTTTTCGTGCAGGGCGACATCATATAGACGTAGGTTAGTCCCTTCGTTGGAGTTCACATGTATGGTGGGCACCAGTATAAACAACCAAGGTAGCACCAGATTTCTATGGACGCCGGTGACTATAACAACTGCTCCGAAGACACTTTGATTAGAGAGGTCCTACATATTTTTTTTTGGTTCGACTTCCATTGGCGCATTTTCTTCATCACGTAAGCTCTAATTTTATGTTTAGCCTATCCTTATATGAGTTATTTGTGCGTTTTATCTGATTTCGTGCACGCCATTCACCACTTACCTTTAAAGTATTTAAATTTATGTGTAAATTCAGGTGAACAGAAAAAAGTTAAAAGCGAAGTTGGCTGCTGAATAAGCCAGGTGCTTCATTATCTATAAGATGCCCTGTAGCTGTTCATGGGCGATACTAATGAGAGCAAGGGCTTCAACGGTCGAGAATCACAATGTGATTGATGCTTGCATTGCAGGAATGCTTGCTGATCTCAGGAGGTAATGCTAATAAAAATGATTACTTATTTGGTGTTTTAATAAGTTGTTCAGGACATGTTAGACTTAAAAAAAGATTTGCTTGAGTTGTAATTCTTGGTTTAAAAATAATACAGTGGTGTCAGGTGATGGTATATGTAGGATTGGTGCAATTTTCATAATGGAAGTATGCTCGTCCATATTTCAGTAGTTGGTTGTTGATCTTTTGAGCTTTGAACAAAATGTGTTTACTTATGGGCTTTTCTGAATTTGGAAAACCACTAAATTTACTTTTGATGGCTTTTGAGCTTTTTCAAGAACTAAGAACAGGAAAGACACATAATGTAATCTCAGAACATGATCATGCGTTTTTAATATAAACTTAAAATCACATGAAAATATGAACCTGTTCGATTTAATGAATATGAACCTGAATTTTCATGTGATTTTGAATTTTCATAAAATTTATATTATCTAACAATTTACAGATATACTTAGAGAGACGTTACAGGCACCAGCCGTAGGTTGGATGATATACAACATGTTAGTCTCTAACGAGCAATTTATACAATAGACATATGCTTGATTCCTCGGTCCTATGCTGATGAAAGAATGTGATACTGAGCCTCATAGAAATCAGGTATGAGCTTAACAAAACAAAATGGGCGCCTGTTTTATTGCGTCCAGACTGCATATATATTTTATGGGTTATGTTTCATTATTAAGCTCCCCACTTTTTGTTTTTCTTGCAGCAACAATTTTAAAATCTCTTCACTGAAAAATGGCATCACCACTTTGAGCTAATCTGTCCTGGTTCATTAGTTTTGTCAGTAATTTTTTACTTTATAGTAACATTTTTTATAGACGTTTGTTCAATTGACTGTCGGTGTGGAGGTAACAGGTCTAAATGGGTCATTTTCTAAGGTTCGAAACTGATTGGGCAGGGTTGGATTCACTTGAACAGCTCCTATTTATCTTGCATTTCGAAAACACTTTTAAGACTATCACAGACTAGACAAAGGCAAAGTTCAGTGTTTTTACGTTGTTGCCTATCTTATATTTTTTTATCTTGAAAAATTTTTTCGCGTTTTTTAAGCTCGATGCATAAAAATTTGCTACTGTCACTTGACTGATTTATATCATTGATCATTAGCCTTACTTTCTTCCATATCTTCTTTTATTTGGGTCATTTATATAGAAATAGGTTACTTCGAATCATGTCTTGATATTACTTTGATTTTATAGTTATCAATAATAATTAGATGCATTAATAGGTTCTTTATTAAGTTACTGTGAATGAAAAACAATGGGTACATGCTCTAAACAACCAGGTGTATTAAAAGGCATCCCAACTTACTGTACATTGACACACAAACCAAACCGTGGTTTCTCCTTTGGTGGTAACTCCATGTTATCAGCATATGCATCACTTCTTTTAGACTTATCCCTTTGTAGTCTATAATGGCAGCCACGTCTCTATGCCACGTATCACAAATTAAGATTGGACCCTTTTATTCCTTTATAAGCTTAAGTTTGACCGGCATTATACTGTCTGGTCTTCAGAGTAAAATTTTTGGCGAATATTTAATTATATATATTTTGTTTTTTGAGAATCGTAGACCTGTGAGATTGATAAAAGAGACTGGAAAGGAAATGATTACAAGCACAGGTAAGTCACTTTTTAAATACCCAAATTAATTAAGGAGTTTTTTTATAACCTAAAGTTGTTGATTGTATTTATTTTTTCTGAATAGTTTTCAGATCGAAGAAAACAAAGTCGAGAGTTTAAAGAGGGACAAAGCAGCCACTGAGAAGCTGCTCTTTCCTTACAGAAAGTATAACAATATAGAAAGACGCTAAAACTTGCAACACAAAAAGTACACAATATGAATGCATTGACTGCAACCAACGAAGCAAAAGCACGAGCTGACTCACGAGCAAATGATGAAGCCAGAATTGCCACTATGCAGGCCAAGAGAATGCAACAGGTGTAAGCTTGCAGGTGTTAAAAGAACTCCCTCAATTGCTAGAAAAAGAGCAAACAGTGTTAGGATTGGTGGAACTTCTCTAGGAGGTGTGAATGCAATTACATTGCAAATTTGTATTGCAGAAAAATGCTTTATTTATGTTCGACAGTACTTCTGTAGGAAAAAGAAAACCATCGCGCTCCGCAGCGAAGCGCGGGTTTTAAAAAACTAGTATATTTTAAACATGCTCAATTATAAAAATAGTACTTTTGGACTTTTATATATTGATCACCAAGAGTCTAGATAAAATAATACAAATATGATTTCCCCAATAGTTTGTCTAAGTAGGCAATTACTATTAATAATATTCAACAAGAGCACATCTTACAAGTTACACATCATATACATCCGGCCATTTCACATCACGCTTTGCTCTTCGTTACAAAAGTCTTGCCGACAAATCATTATCTCCTTTCACTCCTCGTGACAATTTATTGTCATAAAGGACCTAATAATTTAAAACTTCAACCTCCATATTAATGACTAAAAAAACATCAAACTAAGAAATAATTTTAAAAATGACGTTGGTCACACATACAACAACAATTTTCCACAATATTTTATAGACTTACTGCCATACAGTCATTCCCCGAACAACAGTGGCCGCGAGTCGTTGAGCATGGTCTCTCCTGGCTCCTTCTTCTCGGGTTGACCTTTACAAATCAACAGTGGAAACCTCTACACAAGGTCAACGCACACATAGATGTTGATGCGGTGCAATTAGAGGAGGTTTTTATGCAGAAAAGAGGGCATCCAAAGTTGCTGCAGAAGTTGGAGGGATGAAACAAAGTGCATTTTTTTATAAGTCCTGGGCACTTTTTGTAATTTTTCTTAGTTAATACCAATCGTTTGGTATTCCAGGAAGTTAGGCTTTTTTTTAGTATTTAAGCTCTCTTAAACATTTTGTTAAGCAGCTCTTTGACAAATTAATAAAAACTGAGGTTTCTCAAGGTCAATCAATTTTCGGTATTCTGTGGAATCAACGAACTTTGATCAAAAATCCTTCCTTACCACGTACGCTGCATCAGTTTGGTATCATATTCCAGACGATCCTGAGTTATGCCGCCCCGCCGACGTGTTGTCCAGGATGGTGCTGATGATGTTGCTCTTGATGCCCTACGCAGGCAAAACGCTGATCTTCTGCGGTCAGGTAGAATTATTGACTCGAACGATGAATTGATCGCTATGTGTCACCGTCATGTCGACGATGTGAGGTTACAGATGAAAAACCCGTTTGGTTGCGCTCATGAGATTCGATCATCCGAAACGTGCTTGCCAACCGTTTGGAGGCAGAGTTTCAAGGTCGAGATCCCTACCTTTTGATGGCTCTCTCAAACCAGAGGAGTTTATCGATTGGCTTTATCAAGTTGATGAAATTCTGGATTTCAAGCGTGTTCCTGATGATCGTCGCGTGCCTCTTGTCACGATTCGTTTACGTAGTCGTGCACAGGCTTGGTGGCAGCAGTTGAAACAGACTCGTTTTGTTTCGCAGCAGGTAAGTATAAAGATCTTAAGTTGGGAAACGTTCAAGAAACATCGCTAGGGCTGCGTCTTGCCCTATAATTTTTGAGGCAGAGAAACGTACAACGCTTTCAGAAATCTTCGTCATAGGCACTCGATCTGTTGATGGAGTATTCTACAGACTTATGCCTCTCGCTCCATGATCTTAATGAGTACACTACTCATCTAGTCTCTCTGTTTATATTTGGGGGTATTCGTTCCAAATTGCAGAATGTTCTCAATATGTTTGATCCGTTGACAGTTGCTGAAGCGCATCAGCGTGCTTTGCAGGCAGAAAAATAATTAAATCGTAGTGTCCCCGGAGGTTTTCGCCAGCACTCGACTTTGGCAGTGTGGTCGGACTCCTCAACCTCCTTGCGAAGGCATCCTCGACATCAGGCTGCCCCCCATACAGCTAATCGTGGTCACTTCAAATCCTACCCAAGGACTCCGTTCCGCTGGAGGGTTGCGGTATTTATCTGTTTGTTTAAATATGTGGTGAAGATTGGTCATCGCCACAAGCGGATTGTCAGAAACACAAAAATCATCCAATACGTTGGCCTTTTGACAGAAAGCCAATGATCTGAACATGGGATTCAGCCCCTGTTTATGATGTGTATGATGAAGCCATCGCTGAAAGAATATGTTTTGGGTTAGATATGCGTCTCCTCTCCTAATGTTGCGAACAGAATCGTCTCTCTGTTTTTAAGAACCTCGTGCTCCCGATGTAACGAGTGATTGCGCGCATTAATTTGTTTCATTCAACATTTGGCAGACACGAATTTTGGGTGTGTTAGAGGTATATAGGCAACTCTTGTTATCATTGATGCTAGGCAGCTGCGTAAGTAATTTCTGAGGTTTGCTGTTTCAACTCCTGCCCTCTCTTATGAGTCCTCTACCTAAGACTTGATCGCTTTCGTGGCTCAGTCAAGGTATGGATGTTACTGTTCGAATAATGTGTGCTCGTCTATCTTTTCTCCATTGGTGCGTAACTTTTAGACTGATTTATACAACTCTGTGAATGTTGGTTCTATGGATGCGTGCCACCTTTTATCTTGGTCGCCCGTGGCAATATCGATACATACGTTCCTACATGGATGGTCGCTCTATACTTAATTCTTTCATGTTTATCGGGGTACAAGAGAAAATTAGTATGTAGTTCCACTTAGCCTAAAGGCCGTTGCTGCACTTCGATTCAATCCCTCACCACGACGCCTTGCGTGTTCGTTGGTTCCTTTTTCAGGCTCCGCTATGGAAGAATCTAGTGTGGTATTTGTTTTATTATCCTTTCTAGTTGCTAGTGATAATCCTGATATTGTGTATCCTCGTTTGATGATCCAGCCTGTTTCATTACAAGGAATTTGCCTGATTGTTTTTCCTGAATCTCTTCCTTCTGAATTACCTCCTTTTCGAGATATCAGCATCACGCATTTAGACTTTGGTCCCGAGGCTGATCTACCAATGGCCTCAATTATTCTGGAGTCGAAAGAGCTATAAGAATTGCGTAGCCAATGAGGAATGCTAGCTAAAGGGGTCAATATTAAGTGATAGCTTTGTCCTTGTGCCGTTCCTGTATCTCCTTACTCCAAAAAAAGGATGCTCTTGGCGTTATGTGTGTGGATAGGTCGTGCTTCAAAGAATACAGTGGCGTTATCGTTTTCCTATTCTCGCTAGGGGGATGACTTGCTTAGACCAATTAGGTGGTGCTTGTGTGTTTAGCAAATTGGATCTCAAAAGTGGCTACCATCAGATTCGTATTCGCACGGGAGATGAATGGAAAACTGCATTCAAGACTCGTGAAGGCTTATACGAGTGGCTGGTCATGCCGTTCGGTTTATCCAATGCCCCTAATACTTTTTATGCGAATGTGTTTTTTTTTGTGATGAATCAGTTCTTCGTTCATTTAATTGGGGAAAGTTTGTAGTCGTTTACTTTTGATGACATCTTGATTTATTGTGTGGACCCTGTTATTCACCTTGAAACACTTGCGTAAAAGTGTTATGGTTCTCCGTCAGAGAGATAAAATTTTTATGCTGCGATCCGACCCAGTGTGTTTTTTGACAGCTTCATCAGTTTCTAGGTTATGTGGTTCTCGTGATTGGGGCTGAAGTCGACCGGTAGGTTTGGCTATATGGACCATGGGCCCCCGTTATCCTCTATCAAAAGGTTCGTAGTTTTTCCACGGTTTGGCAATCCTTTTATCGGCGTTTTTGTTTTATACCTCACTTCAATGGTGTTATGGGGGCTGTCCCATCACAAGATTGCATAAAAGAGGACTCGGTCTTCGATTGGGACTCTTGATGCGGAGGCTGCCTTTCTGAATTAAGCGGCGCTCACTCGCTCCTTTTTGGTACTTTCCTGATATTCTTCCTAGCCATTTGAACTCCTTTGCGTTGCTTACGAAAACATGTTTATTGGGCTGTCCTTCAGTCTAATCAGGTCGAGACACTGCTTGCTTATTTCAGTGAGAAACTTTCTGGTGCTAAGCTTCGCTTTGGTACATATGATCTTGAGTTTTATGCGATTGTCCAAGCCATTAAGCATTGGCGGCATTATTTATTTCAGTGGGAATTCGTCCTTTATACTGATCATGATTCCCTCAAGTATCTTGGCAGCCAAGATAAGATATCTCATCGTCATGCTTCGTGGATTTCTTATTTGCAACAGTTTACTTTTGTGATTAAACACAAAGCAGGTGTTTCTAATCGTGTCGCGGGTGCTTTGAGTCGTCGTCATGGGTTGCTGACTGAGATGCGTGCCCATGTCCCCGGCTTTGATTCGTTCTTGGACCTCTATGTTGATGATCCATTCTTTTCTGAGGTGCTTGTTCGCATTCAACAAGGTGAATCAACAGATTTTGTGTTGGAAGATGGGTTTCTTTTCCGTGGTGTGCAACTGTGCATTCCAGACTGCAGTCTACGCTTTGAAGATATGATACCAAGAATCCATAAGGAAAGGGCCATTGTGGGGCGTGTACCGTTAATTTTCACAATCTTTTGGCGGGTTCTCTTTTTAGGCCCTCCATGCGCAAGGAGTTTGGTCGCTTTGGTTTTGACCGCTATGTGTTTGTCATTATGGCACAAAAGGGGATTCGAACTAATGCCGTGGTTATTATACTTACCTTTGCCTATTCCCACACAACCATGGTCTGATGTTAGCATGGATTTTGTCCTTGGCTTGCCACGTACCCAACGCTAAACTTGCAACACAAAAAGAACACAATATGAATGCATTGACTGCAACCAACGAAGCAAAAGCACGAGCTGACTCACAAGCAAATGATGAAGCCAGAATTGACCACTATGCAGGCCAAGAGAATGCAACAGGTGTAAGCTTGCAGGTGTTAAAAGAACTCCCTCAATTGCTAGAAAAAGAGCAAACAGTGTTGAGATTGGTGGAACTTCTCTAGGAGGTGTGAATGAAATTACATTGCAAATTTGTATTGCAGAAAAACGCTTTATTTATGTTCGAGTACTTCTGTAGAAAATAGAAAACCTCGCGCTCCGCAGCGAAGCGCGGGTTAAAAACCTAGTTATATATAAACTGCAAATATAAAATAGTCTTTTGGACTTTTATAATTATCACCAAGAGTCTTGGATACAAATAATACAAATATGATTTCCCCAATAGTTTGTCTAAGTAGGCAATTACTATTAATAATATTCAACAAGAGCACATCTTACAAGTTACACATCATATAATCGGCCTTCCACCATCACCGCTTTGCTCTTCGTCTACAAAATTCTTGCCGACAAATCAATATCTCCTTTCACTCCTCGTGACCTGTCAATAAAGACCATAAAATTTAAAACTTCAACCTCCATATTAATGACTAAAAAAACATCAAACTAAGAAATAATTTTAAAAATGACGTTGGTCACACATACAACAACAATTTTCCACAATATTTTATAGACTTACTGCCATACAGTCATTCCCCGAACAACAGTGGCCGAAGTCGAGAAGGTCTCTCCGGCCATCTTCTCGGGTTGACCTTTACAAATCAACAGTGGAAACCTCTACACAAGGTCAACGCACACATAGATGTTGATGCGGTGCAATTAGAGGAGGTTTTTATGCAGAAAAGAGGGCATCCAAAGTTGCTGCAGAAGTTGGAGGGATGAAACAAAGTGCATTTTTTTATAAGTCCTGGGCACTTTTTGCAATTTTTCTTGGTTAATACCAATCGTTTGGTATTCCAGGAAGTTAGGCTTTTTTTTAGTATTTAAGCTCTCTTAAACATTTTGTTAAGCAGCTCTTTGACAAATTAATAAAAACTGAGGTTTCTCAAGGTCAATCAATTTTCGGTATTCTGTGGAATCAACGAACTTTGATCAAAAATCCTTCCTTACCACGTACGCTGCATCAGTTTGGTATCATATTCCAGACGATCCTGAGTTATGCCGCCCCGCCGACGTGTTGTCCAGGATGGTGCTGATGATGTTGCTCTTGATGCCCTACGCAGGCAAAACGCTGATCTTCAGCGGTCAGGTAGAATTATTGACTCGAACGATGAATTGATCGCTATGTGTCACCGTCATGTCGACGATGTGAGGTTACAGATGAAAAACCCGTTTGGTTGCGCTCATGAGATTCGATCATCCGAAACGTGCTTGCCAACCGTTTGGAGGCAGAGTTTCAAGGTCGAGATCCCTACCTTTTGATGGCTCTCTCATCAGCGTCAGGTGGAATTATTGACTGAACGGATGAATGAATTCGCCAACGTGCACCGTCATGACGACGATGTGACTGTTACAAATGAAAACCCGTTTGGTGATCTCCGAGATCGATCTCCGGAACGTCTTGCCAACCGGTTGGAACAGACTCGTAGGCGCAGCGGTAAGTCTAAGATCTCAAGTTGGGAAAAGTTCAAGAAACATGCTAGGGCTGCGTTCTTGCCCTATAATTTTGAGGAGAAATGTACCAACGCTTTCAGAATCTTCGTCAAGGCACTCGATCTGTTGATGAGTATTCAACAGACTTTTATGCGTTCCTCGCTCGCATTGATCTTAATGAGTCCACTACTCAACTAGTCTCTCGTTATATTGGGGGTCTTCGTCTCCAATTGCAGAATGTTCTCAATATGTTTGATCCGTTGACAGTTGCTGAAGCGCATCAACGTGCTTTGCAGGCAGAAAAACAATTAAATCGTAGTGTCCCCGGAGGTTTTTCGGGCAGCACTCCGACTTTTGGAGGTGTTTGTGGATCTCTGTGCAGCCTCCTCCGACTACAGGTTGCCCCGTACAACTACTCGTGGTCCTTCAAATCCTACCCAAGGACGTCCCACTGGAGGGTTGCGGTGTTTTAATTATGGTGAAGTTGGTCATCGCCAAGCGGATTATCGAAACCCAAAATCTTCTAATCGTGGCCTTTTGACAGAAGCCAATGAATCTGAATTGGATTCAGCCCAATGCTTTTTTGATGTGTATGATTGACGCATCATGAAGAATATGTTTCGGGTGATATTGGTTCTCTTTTGATGTTGCGCAGGTCCTTTTTAACCCCTCGTGCTCCCGATAACGAGTGGTTACGCAATAATTTGTTTCATTCGACTTGCACCATTGGTGGGAAGGTATGCACTTTTATCATTGATGCAGGCAGCTGCGAAAACGTGATTTCTGAGGTTGCTGTTTCCAAACTCAGCCTCTCTTCTGAGCCTCACCCTAAGCCTTATAGCCTTTCGTGGCTCAGTCAAGGCATGGATGTTACTGTTTCGAAACGTGTGCTCGTCAATCTTTCCATTGGCGCTACTTATAATGATGTTATATACTGTTATGTGGTTCCAATGGATGCTTGTCACCTTTTGCTTGGTTGCCCATGGCAATATGATAATATTGTTCTACATGATGGTCACGATAATAAATATTCTTTCATGTTTCGGGGGAAGAAAATTGTATTAAATGTTTCGTGGGAAGAAAATTGTATTAGTTCCACATAAGCCTAAAGGCGTTGCTGCCACTACGATTCAATCCCCACCCCCGACGACCTTGTTGTTCGTGGTCCTTTTCAGGCTAATATGGAAGAATTTTGGTATGAGCTATTTGTTTTATTATCCTTTCCAGTTGCTAGTGATAATCCTGATATTGTACCTGTTGAGATGCAACCGTTATTACATTGGAATTTGCTGATGTTTTTCCTGAATCTCTTCCTTCTGAATTGCCTCCTTTACGAGATATTCAACATCACATTGATTTGGTCCCGGGTTGCTGCTCACGTTAAAAAAACAACAAACCTTACCTACCCAATTCGGCCTACATTATCGTATGAGTCCTGAATAAAAATAAAAGAATGATAAAAAAAATAAAAAAAAAGAACTAAAAAAAGAAAAAAAATCAAAAAAAATAATACAAAAAAAAAAAAAAAAAAAATATAAAGATCAATATAATTAAGAAAAAAAAAAAAAAATAACGATAAAAAAAAAAAAAAGAAAAGAAAAAAAAAACAAAAAAAAACATAAAAAAAACAGAAACGAAAAAAGTTAAACAAAAAAAAAAAAGAGCATGAAGAATTGCGTAGACAAATTGAGGAACTGCTAGCTAAGGGTCATATTCGTGAAAGCCTTAGTCCTTGTGCCGTTCCTGCCCTCCTTACTCCCAAGAAGGATGGTTCTTGGCGTATGTGTATGGATAGTCGTGCTATCAATAAGATTACAGTGCGTTATCGCTTCCCTATTCCCCGGTTAGATGATTTGTTAGACCAATTAGGCGGTGCTTCTATGTTTAGCAAATTGGACCTCAAAAGTGGTTACCATCAGATTCGTATTCGCACGGGAGATGAATGGAAAACGGCATTCAAGACTCGTGAAGGCTTATATGAGTGGTTGGTCATGCCGTTCGGTCTTTCCAATGCCCCTAGTACTTTTATGCGTGTGATGAATCAAGCTCTTCGTCCTTTCATTGGGAAGTTTGTTGTCATTTATTTTGATGACATCTTGATCTATAGTGCGAACCCTGTTATTTACCTTGAACACTTGCGTGAAGTGTTATTGGTTCTCCGTCGCGATAAATTTTATGTTGCTACCGCCAAGTGTGCCTTTTTGACAGGTTTCATCCAATTTCACTGAAAGTCGACCCTAGTAAGGTTCTAGCTGTTAACCAATGGCCCCGTCCTTCCTCTATTACTGAAGTTCGAAGCTTTCACGGTTTGACATCCTTCTACCGGAGTTTTATACCTCACTTCAGTAGTGTTAGGGCTCCTATCATAGATTGCATGAAAGGGACTAAGTTCGACTGAACTAATGATGCGGATGATGCTTTTCTTGAAATTAAGCGTCGACTCATTTCGGCCCCTATTTTGGTACTTCCTGATTTCTCCCAGCCCTTTGAACTCCATTGCGATGCTTTGAAAACAGGTATTGGGGCTGTCCTGTCGTCTTGTTGCTTATTTCAGTGCGAAACTTTCTAGTGCTAAGCTTCGCTTTACTACATATGATATTGAGTTTTATGCGATTGTCCAAGCCATTAAGCATTGGCGGCATTATTTATTTCAGTGGGAATTCGTCCTTTATACTGATCATGATTCCCTCAAGTATCTTGGCAGCAAGATAGGATATCTCATCGTCTTGCTTCGTTGGTTTTCTTATTTGCAACAGTTACTTAGTGAATTAAACCACAAAGCAAGTGTTTTCTAATCGTGTTTCGCGGATGCTTTGAGTCGTTTCGTCATGGGTTTTCTTGATGAGATTTTTGGCCCATTTTTTGCCATGTCCACGGCTTTGATTCTAGTTTTTGTACCTTAGGTTGAAGATCCTTCTTTTTTTGAGGTGCTTGTTCGCATTCAACAAGGTAAATCAACAGATTTTGTGTTGGAAGATGGGTTTCTTTTCCGTGGTGTGCAACTGTGCATTCCAGACTGCAGTCTACGCTTGAAGATTATACAAGAACTCCATAATGAAGGTCATGTGGGGCGTGACCGTACTTTCCAGCTTCTGGCGGGTTCCTACTTTTGGCCCTCCATGCGCAAGGAAGTTGGTCGCTTTGTTGCCCGCTGTCGTGTTTGTCATATGGCAAAAGGAGCATCGACTAATGCCGGGTTATACTTACCTTTGCCTATTCCCACACAACCATGGTCTGATGTTAGTATGGATTTTGTCCTTGGCTTGCCACGTACCCAACGTGGTTCTGATTCTATTTTTGTGGTTGTTGACCGATTTTCGAAGATGGTTCACTTTATTCCATGTATGAAGACTTCTGATGCTGTTGCTGTAGCGCACCTTTACTTTCGTGATGTGTATCGTCTTCATGGAATTCCTGCCTCTATAGTTTCTGATCGTGACACTCGTTTTGTGAGTCACTTTTGGCGAAGTTTGTGGCGTATGGTTAATACGCAACTAAATTTCAGCAGTGCTTATCATCCGCAGACAGATGGTCAGATCGAAGTCGTTAATCGTTCGTTGGGGAATCTTTTGCACAGTTTGGTTGGGGATCATCCTAAGGCGTGGGATCATAAATTACCTCAAGCTGAATTTGCCCATAACCATGCTGTTAACAGCTCCACTGGTTTTAGTCCTTTCCACGTAGTTTACGGGTTGTCTCCGCGGGGACCTCTTGATTTACTCGCTCTGCCCAGCAAGGTGCGTACCCATGATGTCTTCAATGTGAAGCATCTCGTTCCTTTCTTGGGTGATTCTTCTTCTAATGAGGATGATGCGGTTCCAGATTCGAGGTCGAATCTTCTCTATCCAGGGGGGAATGATGCGGTGCAATTAGAGGAGGTTTTTGACTTTGTTTGGGCTATTCTCACTAAGGATCGCTTTCCTGCTCATGAATATAACAAGCTTGCTGCTAAGAAGATTGGTCCTGTCGAAATTGTGGAGAAGATCAATCCAAATGCCTATCGTTTGCGTCTTCCAAGCCATGTTCGTACCCATGATGTCTTCAATGTGAAGCATCTTGTTCCTTTCATGGGTGACTCTTCTGATGAGGATGATGCGGTTCTAAATTCGAGGTCGAATCTTCTCTATCGCGGTGGGAATGATGCGGTGCAATTAGAGGAGGTTTTTATGCAGAAAAGAGGGCATCCAAAGTTGCTGCAGAAGTTGGAGGGATGAAACAAAGTGCATTTTTTTTATAAGTCCTGGGCACTTTTTGCAATTTTTCTTAGTTAATACCAATCGTTTGGTATTCCAGGAAGTTAGGCTTTTTTTTAGTATTTAAGCTCTCTTAAACGTTTTGTTAAGCAGCTCTTTGATAAATTAATAAAAACTGAGGTTTCTCAAGATCAATCAATTTTCGGTATTCTGTGGAATCAACGAACTTTGATTAAAAATCCTTCCTTGCCACGTACGCTGCATCAGCTGTACAAAACATGGTCGAAACACACTAAAATATGAATGTAAAAGCATTGTACTTACATACTGAGAGCCACAAGTAAAAATGATTTGAGCAAAGATCTACAAAATATAAAGAGGTAAAAATGATTTGAGCAAAGATCTGCAAAATATAAAGAGAACTTTGATTGGATGAGAGAGAAAGAGAGAGATGAAGATTGTGTGTTTTGAGAAAAGTAACTAAAGCTATGAAGAGGTAATATGCAAATGGTAAAATAGTGACGAACTGTTACGAGACACGTGGCTCTTTTATAAGGCTCTACAGTTATATGACTGGTTTCACTTATAATATAAGTAAACAAATGCATCACATTTTGTTTTTTTTTAAGATTTGCAGTTTGTAAATGAAAGTGGCGCGTTTTCGATTTCGATTTAAATAGAAACGCATCTCATTTTTGTTTTTATGTGAAGATTTGCGGTTTGTAAATGAAAATGACGCGCTTTCGATTTAAATAGAAACGCATCACATTTTGTTTTTATGTGAAGATTTTTTGTTTTTAAATGCAAGTGGCGCGATTTTGGGTTGCATTGAAATATGGGTTTTTCTAACATGTGCCCCAGGGCTCTATGTTAGGTGGGGAATTAAGCTGGTGTGTCCCACTAGCCTGTTGGACAACAGTTATTTATGTGGCATGATAATGATTAATAACAATTAACTGCTGCACCATCAGCTGTGTACTCAGCCTGTTAGTGTGTGTCCCCACCTTAACATGTGACCCTGGGGCACATGTTAGAAAAACCCTTGAAATATAAACGCATCACATTTTGTTTTTATGTGAAGATTTTTAGTTTGGATGCATTTTCGATTTTGATTTAAATAGATACGCATCACATCTTGTTTTTATGTGAAGAATTTTAGTTTGTAAATGCAAAACGCGCCCTACCATCTTTTTTTGTCAATTTAAAACATAGTGGCGCGAATGTATTTTAAATTAAATGGAAACGCATCTCATTTTGTTTTCATGTGCATACTAGTGATAACTTGACAGTACAACTTTTATGAAAACTTTTATGACAACTTAATGAAGCGCGTTTGGAAAATAACCCAGATTATGAAACGCGCCATAATTTTATTTTTGTTACTTTTCTTGTTAACCGGCGCGTTTTGAAATAAATTACACTAGAAAAATCTCGCTAGTGTTTGTTTTTTAGTAGCTTTTTGATTATTTTTTTATGGCGCGTATTACATATGAAACACACGGTGTAATACGTGGATAAACAAGGTTCGTTGATTTCTTTAATCCAATAGACTAAATTCTTTAGACCATTTTCGTAAAATATAAACGCGCGGGGAAAAAGAACATCTTATAAATGAAGTGATTTCCTCATATTTTAAGGTTTGTTCCGTACCACACACCTCGTCGTACACAATTTTAAGAGAAAGAAGATATCTCTACAAACATACAATTGACGTGTGTGAGATATTGGTCGGTTATTTTGGTTTTTTTCGATTTTTTACATCTGCAGGTTAAAACCTCTTTATTTCTTTCCATTTATGATTTATCTATTCAAATTTTTATTACAATAATTATAACTTCAATCAATTTTTACCTTCCCCATGATTTGGTTGGTGGGTCTTTGTTTGTTTAACCTTATTTAGGTGCTTATATAAGAAAATTAAGTGATGGGCTTATTAGCTTATTCAAAAAGCTCATAAGCTCAAGTGGGTAAGCTCGCAAATGGAGCTTATCATTTTTTCAATAAGCCTAGGTAAGCTTAAACACACATCCCCTTAAGCAAATTTTAGTGTTTAGATAAGCTTATAAATTTCAGGTTATTTAGGGTGTTTTCTTTTTGGCTTATTTGAGAGGGCTTATTTAGGGGTAGCTTGAGCGAAATGGTATAAACAAACAGAACCATAGGGTCTATGTATATTGGGTACCGTTTTTGCAGAACTAAAGTGCAATTTGAGATGATTACAGCTGTGCGATAGACTGATGTAGTTCAAACAAGTTATGTATTCAACCTTTTTTCTAGTCTATGCATGCTACCCGCATCAGAATTATGTACTTTTTAAAGTAGGATTCATGGTTCAACAAACTATAGTGGTGTTATATCAAGACGCCTCAATGTAGTAGCTGTTCTTTTTAAGTTGCTATATATTTCTCATTAACTTTTTAATTAAACTTGTATAAAGTGGCTGTTCTAGCCCAGTATTCTTACCATAATTATGTTAACTATAAAAATCCAATCTTTACTGAATGTTGTTCATGTAATATTTCTTTGCAGGATGAGGACTTGATTGTTAGTGAGTAATATCAATGGAGAACACCGAAACATCCGTTGCATCAACTGCAACTCGTGCATGGCATGAGTTCTTAGAGCGTATGCGACAACCATCTGCTACAGAATTTGTTAAAAGCATCAAAAAATTTATCGCCTCATTATCAAACAATGCTCCTGATCCAGAAACAGACAGTGCATCTATACAACAATTTCTTAGCAATATGGAAATTGCTTTTAAACATCATCCTCTATGGAATGGTCGAACCGAAGAAGAATTGGATAGTGCCGGTGAAGGTCTTGAGAAATACATGATGACAAAATTGTTCACTCGGGTATTTG